>JAQFVV010000008.1:4637253-4791180 GCA_028023455.1 Epiperipatus broadwayi | reverse complement strand
TTATTTAGTTTATCTCATAGGGAAAAAGTGATTTTAAAGATAGGACATTCAATGTCCAAAGCATTCACCTTTGAATGAAAATAATGTATTCAATAGAGTTACACATTAGTTCTGTTATGACTCTGATTTAGTGTTTAATGTTTTGACCCATAGCAGTTTTAATGATGTGAACTACAGATATGTCTATGAAAAAGAAGCATATTATGAAGTTTTTACTGAAGTATATTCATTTAATAGTGCAAATATAATATGTAGTGAAAAATATATGGCTATTAGTGATTGGCCAATGAAGTTTAAGTTTATGAATAGATTTTTCTTTCCAAGATATTTAGTTTGCATAAAAGAAATACTAAATGTTTTATTGTCCAACTATAAAAATTAAGGTATTGTTATTACTGAAAAAAGTACAGATGTAGAAGAAGATGACCAAATCCAATATGACTTAAAAACCTAGAGATGCAATTGTACTATGATGCATTGGTGGGAGACTGTGAAAAAGAAATCTATGTATGTGTACTAGGAAGGTAAATATAAGATATAAAAACAAATTATATATTATTTTGATAATAGTGTACTTTTTAATTTTTAAATAACATCTTAAATGATATAAAGATAAATAAGATAGAGAAAATAAATGTTCATGTATATTAAGGTGAAAGTAGTTTAGTGTTTAAAAGAGGAGATGGAGAATAGGAAGGTCTTTAATTATTTTTTTCATGGATGGGAGGTATTGTAAGTACCACATTAATGCTGTAAGTCACACATTTAAAAATATAAAGAAGTTTGTTGATCTTGTTCAATTTTTCATTTTACTTGTTCTATGAATAATGGAGACTTGAAATATAAAGTTAACTAGATAACCATGTCAACCTAATATTTTAAGATATTGTTTACTATTAACTTCCTAGTAGTAAAATCTAAAATCTGCAGATCAATCACAAAAAATAAGTGAATAGGTGAATAAATAAATACATTTTGGAAATAGTTAAGTGAATCCATAAAAATATCACTTGAATAAAATCAATATTATTATTAAGTTTTATGCATCTTCAAATTCTTATTATTACAATAACCATAGCTAACATATATTACAAAATTAAATGTTTTAATTATTCCTATATGTGTGTTTATAAATTAGTTATTGAAAAAAAATATTAAAAAAACATATAAAAAAATATATTAATTAAAAAAATAATAAAAATGTATTATGAATTTTTTATTTTGGCTTAAAAATGAAAAACAATACTGAACTTGTAAAATATGATTTTATTTTCACTGTATCCAATTATTGAAATCTCCATTTCACTGTTAATTGAGGCAAATTTTCTGAACAATTTTACATCATCGACTGAAATTGAGTGATTTCCTACAGTCATCATGATAACAGTCATCATGATAACAAAATGTCATCAAGAATACCTATAATAGAATGGAGATGCTGTAAATTGAGTGCTTGTAATTTTAACAATGCCAAGAATGAATACAATTCATCTGTCTTTCAAATTTATCAAATTTTATTGTTTAAGTGGTTAATTTTTAATACTATGGAAGAATAAAATTTTAATTATCTCCCATTCAATTGGGGCAGCTTACAGATGAAATTCCAGGGAAAATGCAAGGTGTGAAAAGAAAAACTATCAAAAATGCATTATTACAGGCCAGCTATATAAAGTTATTCTGTGGATAAAAATATTGAATAACACTTATTTATTTGTGATAGATATAAATCCCATTGGGTGTCTATGATATCATGTGTTTCAGATAAAAGAATTATACAAAATCAATTAACTCAACTTATGTGTGATATTAAGCAATACAAAAGATCACTTTAATAAATTGGAAAAAGAAAAAAGCTTGTATTTGTTCTTCATTTGGATATAAGTGAATTGTGTCGTAAATTCTCTTTATACATTATTGTCAATGAAAAAGGAAATACATAATTCTGTATCAACTAAGTATCTGTTATTATTGAAAACATTGATATTTATATACTTAAAAGAAAATATTGAAGTTAAATATGAAAGGAATTGAATTCAACCACATAAAGGTCACCATATTGCTCTCTATATTAAAGGAAAATCATCTCTATGCATTAGGCTCAGAAACCAGAAGCCGATGAACTAATAGGTGAAAATGAACAGACTTTCACTTAGATGGTATGATCTCGAAATGTATAAAGAATTTATGAAAGTCTTAAAAATCATAAAAATAAAATGTTAAAAATAGATATCTTGCATAATTTTTTATATTCATGAACATAATATTATTTATTCATGAATATAATGAAATCAAAATAAAGGTTAACGGATTTTTTGGAATAATCATTTTTGATCTAAGGCACTCAATCTTATGATAACTTCATTAATGTTAAGAGTAAGTGGAAATTGTCATTGAATTGTGAGTAATTATATATAAACATTTGTATGTTTGTTTTGAATGTAATTTTCGTATGAAAAAGTCTTTGTTTAACAGGTAAAATTATGGTTTGCTGAAAAATTGTATTTACTAATTGATTTTTCTGGTACATTTGTTGTTTATTTTACATCTTGATTGCATTACTAGTATACCATTCAGTAATGTTAAATAAACATATATATATATATATATATATATATATTGAAACAGTCAGCTTTTCAACCCAACTGTTTCACCTACTATATATGCTATATAGTAGTTTTCATACATATATAGATACCACCAATCCTCGTATATTTATTAAAAATAATCTAAATAAATCCCATCTAAATTTGAATCTAATTAAGTCAATCATATATGTGTGTGTATATCTTTAAATATTTACTGAATTATTCATTTATATACTCCTTAAGCAAAATGCGCACATATATAGACTATTAATAATTGCAAGGTGAAAAACTAATTGTATGTGTAACTCTAGACTACATATATGCAAGAATATAAATGTTAATGAATTATAAAACATTTCATTTTCAATAATTTTATATATTTATTAAATTATATATTTTCAAAATTGTATAATTCTGCATATAGGTAAATTAGAACGGTCAAGTTACATATATAATAAAATGTTTGTCTAAATCTTAGATTTGTTTACCGAACATACGGTCACCAATATAATTAATCTTTACCGATATTAGATTAACAAAAAATTATATTTAGAATAAAACTTGGAAAACGGAATAAATTACGGCCTGTGAATAGCATTTTTTGATCTATTTAAAATTTAAAACAGCAGGCTCCAGCTATAATTGGTTACAATTGTACGGGCCAGAAAAAACAATTCTAAGAAAATAAAATCATGAAAGAGAGGGGGGATGCTGGTATAAAAGAGGTAGCAGCCGTCTTTGATAGGGGATTATTATGAGATATTTTCTAAGAGTCATCAAGATATATTTTAACAAAGTGAATTAATAAAATGTCCGGGTAATAGGCTTCAAATCTAGCCTTCTGCCCGGTGAACAGCCAGCTAAGCTGAAAGAACAGGAGTAGAACACCGCCAGATCCTAAAGGATGCCACGCTATTCAGAGAACCAGCAGTACAGAGAGACATCAAGAGTAACAACGGTAAATACTCTTCTAATCTAAAACCTTCAACCAAGTCCAAGTAAATGCTAGCTTATCCTCAAATTAATGGCCATCTAAATGATGTAAATGAAAATTATGTATATTTTGTTTTATAAATTTAATCTAAAAACTCACCTAAAATTATGATTATTAATTACTGTATTTAAATCCTAAAGCCTTGCCTGATTTTAAAAACTGATACAAATTTAAAGCTTGATATAAATATACCTGATATTTTAAAAACTGATAAAACTGATTCATAAGTTAACTAAATTGTCTGATGATTTTAAATATTAAATGATTTAATGTGTTTGAGTTGATTTGAACTCATCTATAAATGAATTATGATTTATCTAAAATACGCACATTCACACACATCTTTATTATTATAAATGTATGATTTTATGTTTTGCTTTATTCCTAAATAATGTTTGATTTAGTTACGCTATCTATTTCAATTCACTTAACGGAGAAATTGAATCTTTTATCTATTCTTGTAACCTATAATATCCAATAAGCTATTTAAAGTAATATTAAGATTTCTATGATAATTTATATGTTTTAAATTAATGATAATGTTTGCCGTCATTAAATTTCTGAGATAGCATTATAAAGCTAAATCAAACATGTTTTAGCGAACCTCGCACATCTTTCCTTTTAAAATAAACAATTATCAAATTTCGCTTATTTAAAATGTTATTATGATTTAAATATGCATTTCTTAAGTTGATCTATGCCAATATTATTATTTAGTTACGTTATCTTGTTTATGCTATAAAACTTCAAAACCGAGCTTTATTCTTAAATTAAACTATTCGCGAGTATTAAATAAAGATTCGCTCACATATATATGTAAGTGCGCATATATATATATAAAACGTATAATTACATACAAAATAAAAAGCTCTGTTTTGGAAAGGATAAAATGTCTATAATTGAAATTCATTACAACTCATCATCACCTTAATATAGATTTGTTTTTAAGTTGATATTTTAAATAAATATTTAGTTAAAGTGATATAAATACAGCATAAATCTATAAGTTTATATTTTAATTCCCCATATGCTGTAATCCTCCTTAAACTAAGTAAATCATAGCCTATATAGCTAACTTTGTAGATTGGATTCATAAATTCCCTTAATTAGTACTATTAAGAGTACTGTAATTGAACTGATGTAGGTAGTTTCATGAAAGAAACTTGAATTATAAGCGTCTTAATTTTAAATATGATTATCTAGTCAGTGGTGCATATTTGTCCTTACGAAATGCTATGGCATATTTTCTTATTGCTGTATTTCTTTAATGGTTGCCTGTCGTCGTGCAGCTCCATTATCATTAGTTTGGGCAATTACTTCCTCAGGTGGTGACTGGTACACGCAACCCATCCTGCATTCGTCTAAATGGAGCATGAGACTCACTCAGAGCGTAAGACTCCACATTCCCACACTTTGTTTATTAAAAGGAGCATGAGACTCATCCAGAGCATAAGACTCCCACTCATCTATATAAATTGCTCGATCTGCCGAACTAGAATGGCCTCTTACACCATAGCAGTGAGAATCATTCCCAGGGAACCGTTACACCGGTAAAAATCCTGTGAATAAGGCACATATGAGATGCAATAAGACTTAAGAGTTATATGTTTTTCTTTACGCACTTGTATCTGAAGTATAACTTCCATTAGTCAGTTCAAACCGCCATTTTAATAGTTAATTCAGCATTGATCTGAAAGGGAATCCAATCTAAATAGTATTTTACTGTGTAGAGAATGTATTAAAGTATTTGTGCTAGTTAAGTTATGTTAAATTATGTTCTGTTAAAAATTAATTATCATTTCTGCTAATATGGCAAACCTAGATCCTTTATAGCATAAATCTGGCATAGATAACCATTAGCAAAGTCAAATCGTTCTGAATTAAAATTCATATTAAGCTCATGTACAATTTTACTGTAATATCATTTTATCACCTGCGAGTGATGGGGATATATATGTGTATAGCCAAATAAATTATTAATTGTAATCTACATACTATCACCTGCGTGTGATATGAGGCTACACATATATAGAATGAAAATGCAAAACCTCCAAATTATATTAAATGTGTTAGAAGCTTAAAACCACTTATAAGTAAATTAACTTATATATATGTAAACCAAACTAATTAATGCTGTACATCCAAAATTGGCTATTGATAATGCATCACTTACATGTGAACCTCTTTGAATTGTAAAATCCCTTATTCACCTGCATGTGAGATCAAAGAAGTTACTTACACTATTGTTATTTTAATTTATTGTTTACATTGAATATTATTAAATTGATTTTAAATTTACTTTGATTCCTTGTCTTGATCCTGCTCACCGACTGGTTTATTTTATATTTAGTAATTAAGTTTATAATGATTATTGAAATTTTATAAAGAATTAATAATGATAAGTGTGCCACATGATACCTATATAGATATGCTATACAAAATACCCATTATTACCTGTCTTATGTGCTACTGATGAGCTACTGCCAGCACATGAAGAATTAAAATGCTGCTGCGACCTCAACTGTGTCATTTGTAAGGCTGTAAGTCTATGAGCAATGGTAGAGAAACTAGGGTTAGGCCAGAGCCATGGCTTCCACGACTGTAAACCTGGTCAGCCTTAAGATGATCTATCAGAGTTCTAGGTTTTGCTGTGCAAATGCATATATTTGACCGTTACAATATATATATAAATTCAAACAAATTTATTTAACACAGTATTCAAAATTAAATAATATATTCTTTACCAGAAGTACTTTCAATTGTTTCACTGACAATCTTTATCAACCATTAATACAAATGTACAGAAATTTTTTTCTGTACATTTGTATTAATGGTTGATAAAAATTGTCAGTGAAACAATCGAAAGTACTTCCGGTAAAGAATATATTATTTAATTTTGAATACTGTGTTAAATAAATTTGTTTGAATTATTATTATATTATTTAAAAATACAGATATTTAATGATTATAGTTATATATATATATATATATATATATATATATATATATATATATATATATATAATCATAAAAATATTATGATTAATATATAAAAAGTTTTAAAAGATTTGAACTTTATAAAGTACACTAAAATGATGAAAATGTAGTCGATTTTTTATAGGGACAAGAATAAAATGAAAGAATTAGAACTGTCATATCATTATTGAGGTTTAAGTTTAGCTTGCAAGTTCGCATTAGGTTTGCACAAAGAATATATATATATATATATATATATATATATATATATATATATATATATATATTGCTCTAATGTACAATTTGGTAAAATTTAATTATATTTTTTTCAAAAGCATGATAATTATTAAGAATTTTATAAAGATTTATTGTATTTGATAACCACAGTTTTCATCTTTAGTCACTGTTGATTATGTAAATATTTTTTTTAGCTAACAAAAAAAATATTTTATATACTTTTATACCTTATTTCTCACTAATTAGCCTTTATTAAAGCAAAAAAAACAACAAAAAAAACAACTGTTTTTAGATAGCAATATGGGTGAATATAAAGTTTAGTAGTGTAAATATAAGCTAATAATAGGTAATATCATTTGATTTGAATATATGATAATTTTGCTAAAACATTAAAAATATATTAAAATAATTTATTAAATAAGTTTTAAAATTGTACAGATGTGTTGCTTTTTTATAGTCCTCCTATCTTTGTTTTTTTTTACTGTGCTCACACTACTATTTTTTTCATAAACAGCTTTTTATTTTTATTTTGATGCATTAAAAAATAGCCCTGTAATGCCTTTAATTTTTATTTCTCTATATATTTTTTAAAAATACAATATATGCCTAAAATGTACTATAAATTTTGCAGTTAACTTCAGAATAAATATACAATGACAATTCTCTCTACTTCATGATAACAGATAAATCAGAAAAATAATTAATAGTATCAAATGTATATCAATAGGACTTGTAGTATATCTACTATATTTTCTTTACAACTGTAATATAATGTATCATATATATCATCAAAGTGTTTTAGATATATTACTTATTGATACATTTTTCATATCAATTATCATTATTCTGATTTATCTGCTATCATATACACTTCTGTATCCATGCATTAGGATCTAGAGGTAACTTATTTTAGAACTTTAAAAGCTCACATTCTTACACAGCTTAAACACTATAATGCAGACAGTTTGTCAGCATTAATAATTTGTAACTTCTCCCAGTCATAGATGAGTCATGAATGTTAAAAAAAGGCAAAAAAAAAAAGATATATATTTTTACATATATTCTTTAAAAAAAATTTACACTTTAAAAATATACCATTGTAAAGAAATTATCTATTGGGTATAAAAAATAATTAAAAAAATCAAGAATAATAAAACTTATAAAACTGTCATAAATTAAAGTTATATGCACTGGCATATATTCATAAGAAAAGCTATAAATTAAATGAAAATTAACATAAATATAAAATGAAAGTTAAGCAAATTTGAGGGTGTTAAATGTACTCATCCCTGCAGTCATAGCATTAGAATGTTTGTAATTTTATAGGAGTAAATATAAACTGTATATAAATCAGATAGTCCATTTCTTAAACAGGGGAAGCAGGATTAATTCTCATTTATGGCATTATGATTATTAATAAATATGCCAGGCTTCATTGACTTTTTGTCTAGAGTTATTTCATTCAATTCTTGCTATGGGTGGCAAATGTGGGCTTAAGCCTGTGGTGTTTTAGTGCTCAAAGAAAATCAAATTTTGCCCAGGATTATTTGTTACTCATACATAAAGGCATAGGTATTGTGAAATCTGAGTAGACAGTGATGTGAGTGATTAACTGTAATCTATAGCACTGCTTGGGGTATGTAATTTTGTATATGATGTGCAATGTTTGATCTATATTGAGTCTATCATTGGAATTATTTATTAATCTGTTAGTTGAAGAAGGAGTATGGTAGCTAACTCGATGCATTTGTGAGCAGGCTTTGTTAATGTTTTAGACTATTCAAGGAATAAATGGCAGTAGTATCCACAGTTTGTCATCTTTGGGAAAGTTTGATTTCATCCTATTATAAAATTGTTTATTTGAAGCCATTATATTTGAACCCAATGCTGGTTACTTCTTTAAGATATTGCTTAATATTAGCTTTTCAAACAGCTTCAAACTTACATAAATGGTAGTTTCTATATAGAAATGAAGACAGACCAACATATTTGTAAAAGTGAGATGAGATGGATTTGGTATATGTAAAACTGTCATAAAACACTAATAATCTAAGGACTTTATTATATGGGAGTTCATAAAAAGTACAAACACTGAAAGTGACAGAACCAGACATGTGTGAATCTTAAGCTTTAGATTCAACCATTTTATTATTCCACTAATGCATGAAGGGAAATTTATTTAATGATTTGACAACTTCACTTGCAATTATTTTCATTTTTTAAAAAAATAATTATTGTTTATCAATTTTTTTTAAAGTTAGTATAAACATAAAATCATGATACTGCAAATGGACACATATATTAAAAACTTATGCCTATGAAGAGAGACAATATCAAAATTATAAAGTAAACATTGCATTTTCATGATGTAAGAGTTTAATAAAATGTTATGATATACCCCTAAAACTGGAATGCTAGAAAAAATTGTCTCAAGAGAGAAGCAAAAAATGGCAGGTTACCATTTAGAAGTAGTATTGTTTTCTTAATTGGATCTTTGAACAAAAAACTTAACAGACATATATACTTCAATAAAATACATTAATATTTATAATAAATATTTTTAAGTATAATTATTTAGTAAGATAAGCATACTATAGTTATAAAAGTTATTTCAGTTAGTACTATCTAAAACTCAAGTATGAGCAATTGTAAGCAGAGCATTATAGTATATAATACAGATTTAGTTTAGCTTGATGGTTGAAACACTTCAACCATAAGTTCGTTTTTTTATGATGCAAAAAGATTAAAAATCAGGACTCATTTATTAAAATGGGGTAATTTGGGTGACTAATTTTGTCAGAAGAAGAAAGTAAAATGTTATTTATTACATTTTAAAATTATTACAGTAATTCTATTTCTTTCTCTGATTGGTCAGAATACTTTAATATATTTTAAATAGCATGTTGATTTTTCAAAGTGACTTCTTATTTTTAATGTCTATTTTATTGAAGTTAATAATAATACTATTTTAAGCAAGAGAATTTCCCTATTCTACTGCCACTCACTGTAAGTTTTAGTAATCAGCAATTGCATTATAAATCCCTATCTTCAGACCAATTTCTGGCTTTTTGAATTGTTTCAAACTTTGTCTCTTCATGATAAAGGATAGAAGCTGATCTGAGAATAAAATCAAAATATAGTAGAGTATAATTACTCAAGTTTACAATAGATAGCAACAGGGTAGAAAGGTGCTCTGATTCTATCATATAATATAAGCTGGGCAAAATTTATTGTTACAGAATATTACTTATTTTTATATTTAGCCTTCTTAAATTGTTAATGTTTCATATTACTTCAAGCACTGCATTTCAGCTTTAAAATAAATCTGTTGAACAGTAGATATTTAACTAAAGTTATTTATTTTACTTAATTGCTTAATTTTTAATTACTTACTTTACTATTATATAATTAACCTAATATTTCATTAAATTAATAAAAATTTCACTTACTTTGAAGACACAAACTATGTTGCATCAAAGTACACAACTTTAGTTATTTGGTATTAGAAGAAATGTAAACAAGCAAATAAAACTACTAATAAACAAAAAAAATTAGAATTCATAAATTCAATACATTTTACAATGTTTGAGCAGCTGTTTTTTTGTGTCTGTTTACACATGTTTAAAAAAAATTGTAAATAAATTTTAAATTATGCCAGCAGCCATTTTCTATTTCAGAGCACCATAACTGATCATGTTTGTAAATAAAATTTATTCAGTCTATGTTGAAAGCATATACATTTTATTCTTTCTTTATTACCATTTTCAAATTTCTTATACAATCTTACATGTAATAAAATATTTTCTAAACTAGTGCTAAAAGTTTTACAAAATTTTAGAGAATATTTAAAATTAATACTGATTTAATCAATTAGAAAAATAATACTTTCTTAGCAATGACTATACAAATCAATCCGTGATCCATAAATAAAAACCACATATGTCACAAACTGTTCCAAAGATGGTTAATTTGAGTATTGAGATGCTATTTTGTAAGTTCTTCTACACAAAACTTCTTTTTTGAAGCTTCAATACTTCATCTTGCTTAACTTTAACTTTATCTATTCATTGTTTTCTACCATTTATCAAATCTTTCTAATCATGTCTTTGATATATTCTTTATAATGTATAAGATATCTGCATCTCTGATGTAAATTATAATCAAGTTTTATCAAAATATGTTTTTAAGAAATCTGTTACTGTGTATTCAATTAATATTCCAAATAAAGATATATTATCTAAAAAAAAAATTCAATGACATTAAACAATAAAGCTATAAAACATAGCAAATAGTCTTATAATCTTGCGATTATATTTTTAAAATCTTAGCGAACATTCTTAAGTAACCATCAAAAGTTTATACATTAATATTTACATTAATAATATATATTTAATAAGTTAATTAAAAAAAACTATAATCTTTTAATAATTTACAATAATAGTATAAAAAAAATAAATTAATTAAGTTAAAATGATAAGGACTTACTATCTTTAATTTTGTAATTATAAATTTTATTAAACGCTCACTATTATTTCAGTAATAGTTTTTAATAAGGCTGTAAAGTTTTAAAGACCTACAGAGGTCCCTAGTGACGATTTTTTCAGACGCTCATTGCTAAGGTTTACAGCCTTATTAAAAACTATCTTTAATTTTATTATGATACAGATGTTGTATAGACTTTGAGGGTGTTCATTTATCATGCTTATATGATAGGATATAAAAAGAATTCAGTTTATAATGGGAAGTAATGTTTGTTTAGCATTGTTTAAGTTGATGAAGATAACTATTTTTATATTTTCACATACATGTATATATTTTAAATCTAAAGAAGACTGATAGTCAGTCAAAACTGTCAGGTTGATTGAGTATAAAATAAAATAAGCATTGTAATAGTAATAGAAAAAAGTGACTTTGTTTTAAATAAGCACCATACTATGTGAAATATTAATGAGGTGTTTTGTGCATTATACTATCATGTCCATAACAAAAGATTCAAATGCTGAATAAATCTAGGAGTTCAAGAGTTAGCTAGAAATTTTTTTCTAAAAAACTAATACTTATTTTTCAGATAGTCAACAATGACAATTCTTTCTAGCTATTTAGTATTGGTAGAAAAACTGGCATCTAACTGATGATAAAGTAAGGGTCATATTAATCTAGGCAATCATCATATTGTTAATGCACTGTCTATAAAGAAAGAAACCATCATTGTAACATTAAAAAAAAACATTTATTGTCTGGTATAATATACTTCTGTAAGACAGGTTCAGGGAATATAAAAACTTTTATATACACACAAAACAAATAAATTAAAGTTTATAATGAACAAGAAAATGTGAACAAAATTTGACTAACTAAAAATAAAAATCTTAATAATGTTCTGCATTTAAACTTTGGGCTTATCAAAAACAGCCTTTTTTTGTTTAATATCTCTCGAATACTTGCTAATGAATGCACGTACTAGTTAAGGTTTTGAATAAATCTAATAACTATTTTTCTTTGCACCATATATCAAATATCATCTTAATAAATATATAAAAATACCTATATTTATCATATTAAAAGAAATATTATAGGATATGCACGGAAAAAATTATGTAAATTTATAAACTGAAATATATTTAAACAAATAATAATATTATTTTATTTATAGTAAATTAATAAAAGATATTTTAAACTTTGGACAATAATAATCATAAAATCAATTTTAAACATCACTGTACAGAAAAGCTTTTGTTTTTCAGTTAGTGACTCATTAGAGAGTAAAATATATTAAAGAGAAGAAAATTGATGTTCTGCCAATTGTCTTTAATTTGCTTTATTTCTTTTCAATTTGTTTTTGATGTTTAGTTTTTTATTTAAAAAAAAAAAAAAAAAACATTTGTTCGTAAAGATAATAAAAGACGTCATAACTATTTTTTTGAAGAATCTACATATTTTTAAAAAATAAAATTCAATCTATTAATGCAATTAAAATAATTATATAGAATAATATATTTATTTTAGGTCAAATGTATAGTTTTTAATAGGTATTTTTTAATATATTTATTATGTTTATTTTTAATAAATATATTTTGTAAAGTAAAACGTTCATTTGAGCAATCGTCATCATCTTAATAAAACTAATCAAATGATTTACTGTTTGGGATTATGGAAGTTACATGAAGTGAACTGCAATCCATGCATCTTGAATTCACTCTATCTGCACATGTCATTGTGAGAATATACTTTTCTGAACTATAAAATGTTCTAATTAGTAGAAAAAGTTTTTCCCTACTGCTTCAAATAACTGCACTATCTTTATGAGATCAATGCATAATTATATTTCAATAATCAATGTAAGCCCTCATTCTGATAGTAATTCAGCAATACGCTATTCTACCGTTTGCTTGATGCATAACATTTGGTATTTTCGGTAATTTTAATTATAAAAACGTAGCATAGTTTTGCATTGGTGGTCAAGAGGTCAGCGCGACTGCCTTGCACTTGCGGGTTCGCGTCCCGGCCGCTGCTATGACACTTTAAAAAAAACGTAGCATATATAGGTGACAAATTAAGTTTATTTTGATAAATACATTTAATATTAAATCTATATCCAATTAAAATTAATTTTTTCATCTATCTAAACATCTACAATTATTAATAATTCTTATAAAAGTAAAATTAAAATTTTGTTATTAAAGTGAATCTATAATTATTGTAAATAATGTTTTTATAAAATAATTTCCTATAAGCTATATTAAATATAAAAGTAAATTGTTGAATTATAAATAGAAATAATTTTATTTACATAAAAAATAATTTCTTTCATATGAAATATATTGACTATTATGAGTATTTCTGAAATTAATATAAAAATTGTTTTACAAGTATTAGTATTAATACACTGTACAGGCTTACACCTGCACATATAGATATATGTAATATATAAAGGATTTGAACTCAGACTTTCACATGATCCCCATCTCTCCATACCATCTCATATTGCAGACCCACGTCTGACCACACACATGTTGAAAAGAAGTGACGTGTGTGATCAGACGGGTCAACAATATGAGATGGCATGGGGAGTTGGAGTCGTGTGAAAGTCTGAGTTCGAATCCCTTATATATTAAATATTATAATTTTAATTTTATAAATTAAAATACTTGAAATATTTATATTAATATTATGATTAATATTTTGAATCCCATTTTAAAAATAATGTAAAATCGAATTTTAAATAACATCTATCTCATGCATTTAAAATTATTCCAACAATTAGATTGAAAAAATAAAAAAAATTGTAAATTGTAAGTGGCAGTATACCTATCTATTTAAAGAACTAGTTAATGTTTTAAATATAGTCTAAATGTTAAGATAGTGGAATAAATTGTATTGTTGATCACATGTTATTGCTTAGCAGAGAACATTCAGTATTGTGTTCTATTGAGAAAAGATTTTGTGTTAGTACAATTAAATAATATCAATGATTCATATATCAAATGCTAATTTAGAAACTGCTACTTTAAAATATTTTTGACCAATTTTATTAATTAAATAATGCTTTTATTATTAAATGGTACTTTTATTATTTACATAAATATTAATCATTTTTAAAGTTTTAATTTAAAAAAAAAAAAAAAGGCTGCTAGATATATGAGAGAACATGATTGCAATTGACACCCAGTAAAATATAAATAGTAATAACAATAATATGATGACCTCCCCTCCCCAATTGTTAAGAAAAAATTATCAAAGAAATCATTGGTGTATTGCAATTAGTTAAAATTTAACAAATATGGTTATAAAAAAATATTTTATAAATAATTTTTGTTAGAGAAATAAATAAATAAACTTATGAATAAATTTCTAAGTGAGTTTCCAAAACAGAAGGCTTTAAAATAAAAATTGGAAACAGATTAACACAATCTTTGGATCTTATTGGTGGTTTAATCCAGAAATTGAGTGTTTTTGACATTAGTTTTTAAATGCCAAATTCAGTATATTAGCAATAATATATATATATATATATATATATATATATATATATATATATTATATATATATATATATATATATATATATATATATATATATATAAACTGCAAATGCACAGTCACATATATAAAATCTTCTTTAATATTCTATTATGCTTTTCCACTTATAAATAATCACAAATTTGTAAAAAAATAGAAAACATTTTTTTTTTAATTGGAAATTTTTTTATTATTGTATCATGCAATTAATTTTGAATATATATCTATGTCTAATATTTTTACAGAACATGAAAAAAAGAATATTTTATATTGCATTTATTATTCATTATATTACAATTCCAATCTTTTTGAACTTTTCTTGAAAAAAAATGTAATTAAAAAAATAAATACATACAGCATAGGAGCTTACTTTTGACTAACTGTTAGTCATATTCATAGCTACAGTTATCCAAGAAAATTGTAAGATTTATAGAAGAATAACAAAAGTGGTGATTTACATAAAATTTAATATAAATTAGACATTTTTTAAATAGGGGGACACAGGATTATTTCTTGTTGATTACATCTATGTTGATGGCAAGGTGTCAGGCCTCTTTAACTTTGTGTTTAGTGTTGTTTCTTTCTAAGCAGACAATACTAGCAGATATAGGTTTAAAGGTATGACAATATTTAGACTCGTAATAGATTTAATATTTATATAAAATTGTATACAACACCACTAACTCCATCACAGTTTATTATGGAAAATTTCATGCCAATCTTTCTATGAGAATTCCACAGCAGCAATACATAAGACTAATATGGACATTAAATCTATTTTCCTCAAACATGAATCTAAATATGGTCATGGCTTTGAACCCACATCTTCCAGTATTATTTGTTCTGAAAAAAATGATAAACACTAAAGTAAAGGGGTCTGGCAACAACATACACACAATCAACAAAAAGATTCTGCACCCCTTGTCAAAAATGGCTAATTTAAATTACTTCATTTACATCTTATAATCAAATTTTATATACATCATCACTTTTGTAATTTTTCTATAAATCTTACAACTTGTTTGGATAACTATAGCTATGAATATCAGTTAGTTAAAAGCATGCTCAGCATACTATATTGTCAAAATATTAAACAAGCTTTTCTTAGTGTACATATTATATGTATTTATTTTTGAATACATTATATATAAATAGTGTACATTTAAAATAAAAAAAAACAGCATTGTTATACTGAAAAATTATTGATAGGTATAAAAAATAAAAATAATTAATGACATCATCAGTTCTTTTGGCAAATGACAGACAGACACTGTGCATCACTCAAGACTTTTTATTCCTAAGCTCTAATTTTATTTAGATCATCACTGAACTTTATCATCTACCATTTTTGTTTTTATCTTCATAAACCTTCCAATAATTTTTTCACAATTTGTCTATCTTTTAATATATTCAAAAATTGCATTCAAAATAATTACATATTCTATCTTTTCCTGAAGGTTTGTAATGATGGTGTTTTAGTTGTATTTATTGTTTGGATGAGTATTAAATGTCTTTAGAAAAAATTAACTTTATTTAAAAATTCCAAATAGTTCAATTGTTAGTAATAGCACATCAAACAGATTAGTATATGAGCAATGTTTCAAGAGATATTATTCTCCCCATTTCTCCAGGGATTGCTAGCCTGACCAGTGACAGTACTAGCATAGGAATCAAACCTATACACTCTAACCAAATGAGCCATCCTGCCATTTTTTTCTAAACACATTCTATACTCATATTACATGATGAAAATAGTCCAAACAATAAATAAAGTTATAAATTCTACATAATTATTTTTTCCAGCTATCTAGAAAAACATTAACAGTAAATGGATTCCAGACAGCACCAAGAATATCCTCTGATTTATTTCTGGCTGACCTTCATCAGTAAGAAAGTATTGATGACACAACTTATCTTGTTTCTTTTTCTTTTTAACTTTGCAGATCTACATATAAAGCTATTTTTCAACAAACATTTATCAAAACTTTTTCTTAATTCTAATGTTAATTAACAACAATATAACATTCTATCTTATTAACTACTTTGTGTAATGCAATCCAATTTAAAGTTTTAATATCCCTATTATAATTTCATCAATAGACTATTAATTACCTGAATAAACAAACACTAGTTATTCTTAATTTTTTTATAATCTTGAATTACAATTCTTGTTTGAGACTTAGTTATATTTATTTTCATCTCATTCTTAGTGAAACTGATTTTTTACTCTTAAGTCTAACTATACTTTTTTTTTATTAGAACAACTATTGATTCTCTCATTTCTCTCTTCCTTTTGTGGAAATCATTTTTATGTAGCTTTCTTCATCAATATATTATTTTATTTTTTCTATAAACACTTATTAAGCTTTTAGTTCATTCATTTTTTAAATCCTAATCCATACTGTTTTTAAATATGATATTTCATTTTACATTCATTAAAAGACACATACCCTAAAGTAATTTCTATGTATATTAAAACAACATTTACCATTATATCCTAACAACTTATCATTTAAAAAATATCCACTAATAAACCTACCATGATTTTATTGCTGCAGTAACAAATTCTCCCAATTTATTTATTAAAAAACTCATTTTTGAATTATGTCGGAAATAAAGCAGTTGTCCCAGGTTTGTGGGTTCACTCCCCAGCTGATGCTTTGACACATGAAAAAATAGAACAAAATAGCTTTACATCACAGAGATGTTGATTTTATTCAGAGTTGACTATTTATTTATTCTAAAACAAATCGATTATTCATTCATTGAACCCCTGGAGTAGATTTGAACTTTTCAAGGGTAAATATTTTCAATAAAAAAATTTGGGATTTGATGACTGCAAAAATAGAGCCTCTTACTATTGCTATTTGTTTGTTACTTCAAAATATCTATGATTCCTATAAATACTGAATTAAGAAGTAAAACAATCCAAAAAATACTTTTTTGATAAAAACACATTACATACCAAACTTGCAAACAAAAAGGCAAAATGTGTTATTAAAAAAGTCACATGTAAAATTGCATGAAAATACCTGTAGCACAAACATGTCTATGCATTGCCTTAGCAAACATATCAAAGCAAGTGCAGACATAAACAACTTTTACATGTTCACACTTGCTTGTGATGGGATGAGATGATATTTGATATTAGCAGAATCTATCATTCTTGTACAGTCATACTTTAATAAAACACTATAAATTGGTTTGTTTGATGTGACATGTACTTACTTGTGATTTGAAGTTTGAATGTAATTATTTATTAAGCAGCAGTACTACTAAAAAAAAATCAGAGACACAGTTTATTTATTCGAGTTTGAACAAAAATCTTCCGTTTAAAGTAAATACATACTTTATTGTTTGTTTTATATCACAAGGCTGTCATAATTGCTTGTTAATAATTTTTTTAATTTCATATGATAATAATATGACTGAACCAAAAAAGAAATGCAGACATTATAGCTTGGACTATTTGAAGCTAGGATTTGTCCCATCATTATCAAACAAATATTTAGCAATGTGCCTCATATGCAAAAAAGTCTTTAGCAATGATGCAATGAAACCATAAAAACTAGCAGATTACTTGAAAAGAATTCACTCTGACAAAAAAAAGACTTTCAATAACTTAAAGATAAAATTATGAAGAGAATTATGAGAAATAATATGTTTCTTTCATAATTGAAGCAAAATGATGATGGATTAAAGGTATTGTACAACATACCCCTACTCATTGTGAAGTCTGGAAAGCTACACACCATAGGGGAAAATTGATTTTACCAGAAATCACAGAATGCTGTACTCCACAAACCTGAACAAGATGTTATAAAAAGAATTCATTTAAACAATAACACAATTCAAAGCCATATTGACAAAATGAATCAAGATGTGGAAAACTGTTTATGTAATCACTTGCAAAAAATGTTTTTTTTCCCTCCAATTGGATGAGTCAACATTACTTGGTGAAGTTTTGTTGCTGGTGTATGTTTGCTTTATTCAAGATCAGAAAGTACATGAAGAGCTGCTTTTTGCTAAAACTTTAGAAACTGACACTAGAGGTGAATCGAGTTTTAATTTAATGGAGCTATTTTTCAGGAAAAAAAGTGATTCCACTGACAAATATAATATCTATTGTGACAGATGGAGCACCAGCTATGATTGGCCTTTTATTGTGTTTTTATAAGTTACTTAAAACAACACCTACCTGAAGTGCTTGCAGTTCACTACATAATCCATAGGCAACATTTAGTAGCCAAATATCTTACTGACAGATTGCATCAATTTCTTCAGTTTGTTGAAACAACTGTGAACAAAATTTGAAGTAACACTTGAATACTAGATTATTTTCTCGATTATGTGAGAAAGCAATGATGATTTCTCTTAATTGGTTCTCCATATCAAAGTCCACTTGCTTTTAAAAGGTTTATATTTTGCAAGATTTTTTGTACTTTTTCAATATATTTTAGAGTTTTTGGAAGATAAGGATGTAAGAGTAAAAGAGATATTGCTTATTTAACTGATTTATTTGGCAAATTTAATGATGTTAATTTACAATAGCAAGGAGACAATTTGAATCTCATTAAAACAAAATAAGTCATATCAGCTTTTGTTGCCAGATGAATGTTTTTAAGCAAAATATTGCAAGATCTGAGCTTTCACAGTTCCTCAACTTAGTTAAGATAGGCAGAAACCAAGAAGAAAACATCTTGCTGTATGTCAACCACTTGGAGGCTCTTCATTTAGATTTCAACACTAGGTTCAAAGATATTTTATCATTGGAAATACCAGACTGGATAATAAACCCATACACTACTAGTGTAGAACCAAATATAATTTTGCAAGAGGAGTGGATAAACATCAGCATGAATGAGGATCTCAAGGTACAATTCAAATAGGGTTATCAAAAATTTTGGCTGCAACAAAATATTCCACTTCTCTACCTTGCTCTATGGACAGTTGTACAAACATATTTGCAGGCATTTCCATCATTGTATCTGGTAGAGAGAGGCTTCAGTATAGTTTTAAACCTGCTTCTGAACAGACTTCGATTGCATATCATTGAATATGGAGATTTGAGAATACAACAAACTAATTTAAAACTGGACATAGATAAAGTGTTGCCAGATCACCAGATGCACCCATGTTATTAAATTCAGTTTTCCAAACTAATTTCTTTGGTATTCTTATTTTTATAAGTCATATTAAAATATTTTATTATTGTAATTTTGTTGATGTTTAATTCTGTCTGAATATGTTGATATTTTTCACTTCATTTTTATGTTTAATAAAGTGATTTTAATATTTGTATTTATTTTGAATTTACATATTTATTTCATAAATGTCACAAATTAAAAAAAAAAAAATTATGCTCCTACTTTTTTGCTCTAATTTTCGTTAGTGCAGGTTTCGATATTAAATGTTGCAAAAGATAAACCCATAATCCGTAGTTCTTTTATCTTTTTCAATCATTAATTACAAGTGATTTAAAATAAAAAGTTTGATATCTAGTGAAATATTTAATGTCGAGTATTGTAGAAATTTATTATTTTGAATAAGTAAAGTAAATGATTAGGAAGTTGTGGATTTTAAAAGTTTTTGGAAAAGGGGTCTGCACCAAAAAAAGTTTGGGCATTCTTAATTTAAACATTATTCATTCATTTATATATAAAAATGTCATTTATTTATTATAAGTGAAATCTAGACAGATTTTTATTTTATTTTTATAATTTCCACTTTTACTACGATTTTTTTCCTGCATTCCATTTTTTGTTTTATGCATGTTTTTGAAAATATTTATTTATCGATTGATTGATTTATAAAAAGTTTATATATTTGTAAATATTTCAATATTTAAAAATATATTAGAAAAGCAATAATTAATTATATTTGACTTGAGTGAATAGGTAATTGTGACATAGGCCCAATGTGCCCACTTGATAACATTGTTGCTTGCAAAAATAATGAAATGTAACGTTACCTGCCAATAATTTTTTGCTTTCTGTTCTCCTAGAATTTTTCAAAGTATTTAAAAAAAATTACAAACCAACATTGTTTTCTAAATTACATTTTTAAATTACATTATACATTACAGCATGTAGTGGTGGCATGCAGGGGGGTGGTCTGATGGTTTTGCCAACCCGAAGGATTGGCCAATACATGCACTATTCTGAGCAAATCAAGCTTTCAGTGCATAGTACTGGACTGTGGGGGGAGGTGATCATTTTGCTGATCCAAAGGATCATCCAATACATGCACTAGTCTGAGAAAACCAAGATTATGATTTCCAAACAATATACAATGACAGTCATTTTATTATTCTTGTAGCTGTTCTCCCATAAATGTGCCTTTTCGAGTGACTTATGTGAAATGGTTCTGGGACCTACTTGCAATTGTTTTCACCTTCCATGATGTGTAAGAAAATGCAGTGACAACAGGCTTACAATTATTAGTATGTAATAGTACATTAGGTAAAGTGTAAGATTGTTACTTCGAATGCACATAAAAACACTTATATCCAGTTGAATTTCATACACACTCACATCCTATGGTAGCAATCTGTGAAGTGTGCACTATTTCTATAGTGACATTGAGCACAGTGTGCAATGCCATCTAGGTCTGCTAATGGCTAATATGAATTGTTTAATAGACTGTAAGTTGGGCTATATGACATATTTCTGTGCTTTTGCAGAGAAAAAATGCCATCAAGAGGCCACAATGGGCATAAGTTACAACTACCAGTGAATATTTATAAATTAATCTCTTAAGTTCTTTGCAAATATTTTTTTGTTCAGAAATGCCCAATATGAGATACCTTGCAATCATATGACAAATGAATTTAAACTTTTATTATAGATTTATATGGTAAATATAATTTATAAATAGAATTTGTGATGCAATAAAATGATTGTCTCAAATGTGTCACTATAAAGAGATTTGCAAATATTTTTAAAAGTCAATATGATAAATAATGAAAATACTTTATAAAAAAATCCACTGACCTTAGTAAAAGTCTTTTTAGATAAAAGAATAATACTACACTCAATAAGAAAAAATATCCCCTTCGATGTTATTCCCCTGTTATAACTAAATATTGTTGCATTAACCATAAAGGAGATTAAAAGCAACAAATAGAACTCAGCAATACATGATAATGATATGAATACTATATATGAATTAAAAGTAAATCAAAGTCACCCACCTTTTATCATATGTAGAATACAACTTTTATCCTATTTACAAATTAATAAATAGATTACACAATGATTAATAATCTTAGTTAAAGCAAATTCATTTAATAACTAAATATAAATACAAATTCCAGAAATAAATAACATTGCTTATCATTTAAGACATTTAATAAACAGTTTCTTTAAGCAATATATAATACATTTCCAAAAAAAAAGCTTTTTATTATTTATAAATTATATTGGAAGACTATTTATAAATAAAATAGTATTGTTAAATCTAAAATAATCTCTTTAAAATCTTAGTGAATTTCATAAAAATGTTAATCTATGTTAAATAATATTCTTAAAAATGTTTGACAAACTGAATTACTCAATCCATTACTTTGGTGCCCAAGCATCATTAAATATCGCAAGAAATTTATTCAATTTTTCATTTAATTCAATGATTACACATTATATAATATTAATACCAAATATCTAATGGACCTGATTTTTCTATGAAATGACCTATATTACAGATTAAAATTACATAGGTATAAGAATATATACAAATGATTCAAATATTAAGTAAGCTGCTCTACATTTCTTTAAATAATTGATGAGAAAAATATATCTGATAATGTTTTAGTAACTTGTGAATCAATTTTAAAGTTTATGATAACTATCAACAACTATAAAAACTGTTAATATTTTGCCACAAGAAACTTCCCACCCAAAGCTTATTAAAAGCTTGAATGAAATATAATAAACATTATGAGCAAATATAACAAGACATCTATATTTCAATAACTAGAAAGCTAATTACCAATTAAAATAAGTTCTTGTACAAGTATTCATCTGACATGATTTGAATTTCATCTCTATTAAAATAAATAGCTATTTTTATCACTATCTATAAATTGATTTCAAAATTTATCACCATATATTTTTTTCACTAGACTATCATGTTAGTATTTTTATTTACAAAATACTTTTTACTATTTTTTTAAAAATTTCATCTAAAATCAAGAGAAATTATCAAGAATATGTAGATATGTGTAAACTTTCTGTAACATTCACAATATTTGGAATTTATAGGCCAGATAATTAGCAATGATACAATCTAATAAATAATATGAGAAACAATACATTAGATTGATGTCTATCACATAGATATAAAATGTAGGCAAAAAGAAATCATGGTGATATTTATCACATCTTTAGCTATCTTCTTTTGATAATGATTCGGGCAAAGTGCATTATGTATGGTATTTTCACCTTCTTTAGTAGTTTATGGCAATAATTGTAATAGTTGTATTTTATAATGTTGTCTCAAATATTTCAAAATCAAATATTTAATATATATTTAATACTTTAAGATATAGTAGAATATAAACTTTAAAAACACAATACAATTTGTTGTTATTAATAATCTAAATTCTTCTCAGTCACTATTCTATTATTAATAGTTAAGATATTACTAAAAATGCTTTTAGTGTTGCAAAACAAAGTTATCAAATGTCATGTTTTACAATGAATAAGAATAATACAGAAGCCATTAAAATTTTTATGAACATAAAGACATCAATTTAGCATAAGTGTGTGAAGAACATTCAATTATAACAGAAGGCTTTTAATTTTTATTTCTTGATTTGACTTCACCAAATTTTGGTCATTGCCTTTTTGTGTCATAATTTGAGTCTTTTATCATCATTAGAAGTATCAATAATTTTCAAATAAGATTTGTCACTATTATTCTTTTTCATTTAGGCATATTTATAAGAAATTTGTTAGAAGACCTATACCAATGTTACAAACTTTGAAGTCTAAGCAGAAATATTATATTTACTACTAAACACATTTAAATAATTTAATATTTATTTTATAATATTTTATAAGCAATTATTTGATGTTACATTTTTTTTTATTATCAATGTTTGCAGTTTTTGTTTTTAGTTTTTCTTTTTGCTGAAAGAATATTTGTTTTTGAGGGTTGGAATTATAGATGAATTCATTTAATCTACTGTTTCTTTTATCTGCAAATACAACTTCTTTTCACATTTTATTGTCTATGTTTCTGGAATCAGTATAATTTTTGAAGGAAATAATTTTATTTTAAAATTTATAACTACATATGTATTATTACAGTAAAAAAAAAAAAACTTAATAGGAATCACTTAATTTTGTTTGAAAATACAAGATAGTTGACATTGTTTTACTTGATATTTCTGTAGCAATAAACATTTGACTTGACAATTCAACATTTAAATCTAGAAGTACGTTATAAAACATTAATCATATAACTTTGCAGGAATAAAAAATTATAAAGTGAAATGCAATTTATAAAATTCTTCTATAAAATTATTTAATTTTCTCAAATCAATACCATGACTTTTAAAACATTTAAAAATAATTAAATTTAAATTTAAAAACATTTTCCTAGAGAAGTTTATTGAAAACTTTTAATCAGTAATTTGACAGTGTTGATAAAATTGTATAACATGACTAAAAATATAGAATGAAATGGTTTTACTTAAATATTAATCAGGCAGTAACATAAATCTTTGCAGTGGATTATTTTTAATAGACTTGTTTAACCAAAATGAATTATATTTACAGATGTTTTTCAATTGAATCAGTTATACTTCATTTTGTTTATTATTTTCAAATAAGCATATGTTTCAAATATTCTAAAAATAAAATGTATAACTAACAACACATGAAATTATATTAAATATTTTAAAAATAGATATTTTGATTGAAGATCAAAAATGTGTAGGTAATAGTTAAAAAAATATTATTTCGATGAGTACTCTTTATTTAATAAACAAATAAACATACTTTTTATTATTTATATATATCTAAAAATTTAAGAAATTAATATTTTATATTTCACTTCATATGAATTTATATTAAACACAGACATATATGCACACACGCACACATATAAACTATATAATTTACATTAAGCATCACATGATCTGTTTATATAATTTACACTGATAAAAATTTAAGAAAACTATAATATCAAGTTTAATTAATTTAAATATCTTTTCCACTTTCTTATAAGTAGCATTAAATGTTGATATATTCAATTTCTCTAACATATAATCGTTGCGTATATCTTGACTAAATCTATACATTTTCAGTTTTTTCTCCCCGCCATATGATAGGTGGGCATCAGTTACAAAATAGTTTCCATGACATAGAGAAGTTTGAATTGATAATGATTTATATTCTGACTTTTTTGATAAAACTTATTGTACTAATCTATTTTGAAAATTTCATCAATATAAACCATATGGTTTAACTATATATAAACTTTTTAGCAGGAATCTAGAAAGTTATTTTCTGGCCTCTTTAATTTAAAAAAAATCATAAGATTATTCATAATATGTACTATAACAATATATATATATATATATATATACATGGTACATCAGTATGTATATATATATACGAGTTACATAATTTTATTATTAAAACAAGAAAATTATTTTAATATTTTATTGTTAAAAACAAATGCAAATGGAAAAGAAAAAAAAAGTTAAAAATCTTGGGGATTAAATTAAAATATTAATTATAACTTATCTTTCTTTTCTTTTGTGTATTAAAATTTAATATATAATTGAAAACAAATTTATACAAGATGTAATCCGTTTCTGGACATACATTTCAGACTGATTAATTAACAATAGTTAACTAATTTCTGTGTAATAAAAAATATAAAATAACAAAATAAAAAAATGTAACTAATTAAAAAAATAAAGATCAAATGAATTGACATCATGGGTAAAAATTTAAGCAATGGGTGGAGTCAGAGAAAATGTGGCAAATACCTATTGTGCATGGACAGAAGAGAAAAGAAGAAAAAAGAGAAGAGAAGTCAATGAGAGTTTTACAACAATAGTTGACCAGAGAGTCTACAGAGAATCCATTGAGTTAAGTGACCAGAGGGTTGAAGAAGGTCAGTTGGCAGTCCACTGAAGTCTATAAGCAGCTAAAAATGACTGAATACATCAAGATGAAACATTCATTATACAATCATGTTGACAAAAAATACATTGTTAAACCAATCTGATAGGATCAGAAGAGATCACCCAAATGCTGTGTTAAAACCTAGGTAAATATGTCTAGACATCATTAATAAAACTTTTAAATTTTATTTCAAATGTGAGAACTTGTAAATTTTATTTCTGTTTAGAAATGTAAAGGTCATTTGTAAGTGATAACTTTTGACTACATTTAAATAAGCACATGTTTGTTTAAAATTATGATAATTTAAATAAGTGTTCATATTTTGTTTTCATGTTTGAAATATTCCTTATATTTTTTATTATTATTTAACAAATGTATTGCAAATTATTGGTGTGGTTTAAGTTTCTCTCTTTTTACCTATGAATAAATAGATAATCTTATTTAGATATTATGTTTTATGCAGATCTTATATTTTAATAGCTAGCCATGGATCAAGTACTTGAAGTTTGTTAATGTCATCTCATGGTGTTCAGTGTAATGCTGGATGGTGCCCTTAGGGTTTAAATGCATTATAAATATCCCCATGAGATGGGTCATGCTTCTTGCAGTGTTGGAGGGTATACCTCAATCTGGAAAAGTGACCATTGTTTTAATATTTTTTATTAAATCTTGGTCTGACCAGGGGTATAAATAATATATAAGTATTGATCATATTTATTTCTCTGTTTGAATAATGGTCTAGAAATAAAATATTAAAGATTAATATGAGCTAATAAAGTAAAACAAGAAATAATAAGTAAAATAGCCATAGAATAAATCATAAAGGACATAAATCCCATTACAGTATTTCTTGTTATCCTGTAAGACAGTGGTCTTCAACCACCGGTCCGCGGCCTGGTGGCGGGCCATAGAAGTTTTTTGCTGGTCCACATGATAGACTGGCAAGAAAGTTTTAATAACAAAATAATAAGATTTTAAACTTTTAATTAATATAAACAATTTTTACTTATTTTTTTCATCGCACTTTTACCTGATTAAAAAAAAAGAAACAGAACAAAATCTAATCAGTCATACATAAATTAATTTGTTTTTCTAGTTATCACAGATGTTTATGAGGGGGGGGGGTAGAATTACATTTTTTATTACTTTTCTAAAAAAATTCAAAATTTAAAAAAAAAAAAGTTTTTTATTATACAAACTCCATATATATATAACTTCATCTAAGGCTAAGCTGTTTACATCTTTAAAAAAATTTATCTATAGACTTCTGCTGGTCCATGAAACCTTATCCTTATTTTTGCTGGTCCATTAAACCTTATTCTTATTTTTACCGGTCCACAGGTGTGAAAAGGTTGAAGACCACTGCTGTAAGAATTGATGGAAAATTTTATTTAAATTGATTTAGATTAACATTTAGTGTTTATAGTTGTTTGTTTGAACATGTATTTTAAAGCTTATTCACTTAAGAGTGACCAACAGTTATAAACTATCTATCATTAAGTATAAGATTTTCTGTATTTGGGTTAATCCAAGAATTATCTTTGCCTTTTCTATTAAACTTGATGATACATTTTTGCTGAGAGAATTGTTATATTATTAATTCAGTTTTATATTTGTTAAAATTATAATAATGTAATATTATTGCTCATTTAGAATTATATATATATATATATATATATATATATATATATTCTAAATGATATAGATATATATATATATATATATATTCTTATCTCAGTGCATCATTCACTTTAGCTCAGTCATATCATAACCACCTATCAGCCCAGAAGTCAGTCTCTCTTTCTAGATGCCCAGTTCACTTAACTTCATATATACCATTCTTTTAGATACCACTAAATAGGAAATAATAAAAAATTCTTTCTAATAATTTTAAATAGGCCAAGTAATCAATTTGTCAAAGTTATAAATTTCAGAAACTATTGTATAATGTTAAAAAAATAGTCAATTAGCCTAGCAGGATTTATTTTTCTAGAATAAACACATTTCATTGCCTGTCTATTTTACACTTTAAATTTTTATCAATTATTGTTTTGACATGTGTGAAATAATGTAATTGCTAATAGCATGGTAGGACCAGCACTTATTCATAGACAGCAAATGAAAATGTTTATTCTCAGAAATATATATCTCCTATAAAAACTGATTGGCTTGTTTAATATATGTATATAGTGAACGTTACATTTAAAAAATAAAATTTCAGATATTTTCTGTTTCATTGGGTATCATAACATACATTATTACAATACTGTGTAATGTGTATGATGTTACATTAACAAGTTAAACACCGTATATAAATTAAGCGATTTTTACAGATTTATAGATGTAAATATTGAATGTTTTAATGATATCTTTAATTTTTTATTTATTTTTGAATTAATTTATGACGTAATTAAACAAGAAAACAATTAAATTGGATTGGAAAATAGAAATCATGTCATCTAATTATATTATTTATTTGTTCCATTTTTTGTTTACAAGAATCAGATGACATTTCAGTTTCCTGCTCTAATCATTAGTTGATTACTTGCTTAGTTATATTATAGATGGATTCAAAATAAAATAAAAAATACATAGAAAATCTTATTAAAATCTTCAAAATTTCCACATACATATATATATATTGTGATGATCGCACATGCTGCGATCACATATATATATATTTAATATTAAGTAATATTAACTATTCTAGTTTTTTTTTTTTTTTGAAATATACAAATAAGTAAAAGAATTAAAACCAATGAAGAAAAGAATGTCTTAATTACTATAAGAGATAAAGAGAAGGAACAGAATTGAACAAGATTCTTATCTTTTACCGTCCAAAGTTCAGATTTTGGGAAAAAGTAGAAATATTAAAGTTAGAAATATGAGTCAGATGTTTAGTTTAAGATTAAAAATGAAGAAAGGAAATGTAAATAAAATGGGAACTCCAATGATTTAAAAATGTAACACTTGGGGAGTTTTAAATAAAATTATAAATAAAATTAGAATACGATAAAAGATAAAGATTTGTTCTTCAAAGTACACATTTTGACAAAATGAAATACATATGCAAATGTGTGTATAAAGAAGGAAAAGGTTTACTGCATGTTAAAATGAGAATAATTTTAATATAAATGAAGGTAAAACTATTATATAAAATAGTATGAAATTAAAAAAAAAACTTTGTATAAGTTATAGAAAACATTTTAAAGTTAGAGGTGTGAAAGAAAACCTACAAACAAGAGATCAAGATAAGAAAATAATTTGAAAAAAAAATTAAAGTTTAGTTCACATGGAGACTTCGGTGAGAGCACTGGTTTTAAGAAGAAGTGGAGATTAGAACCTAATGGGAAGCAGAAATTAAAAAAAAGGAAAGCTGAGTAAAGGACATTTTCATAGAATACTGACAAATTGAATGAATATGAAACTAATCTACAATGCAAGTGAATCTTCAAGGATGTGTGGCTAAGAGCCATCACAGTCACCGGTTGATCCAAACCCACCATGCTTGTACAGTCACCTCGCCATAAAACAACTGGCAGTATAGTGCCTACCTGATGATCTGCCTGCCATGCCATTAACACCCTAGTATTGTGAAGTCACTATGTGTAGAAAAGGAAACCCCATAAACAAAAAACCAAAGCTGAAGAACGGCCATCTCTACTAAAGAAGTGGAGGAATTCCATATGATGGTCAGCAGAACAATAGTTAACATCAAAGAAGAAGAAAACCTAGGCAAAGTAAATAAAGATCAATATATAGCACACATGCACATACTTTTCACATTAAAAGCAATTGCAATTCCAAATATTTAATGAGATAGATATTAATTAGACTCTTTAATAATACTTGGAATGAACGACTATAAGTGCATACCTTATTTCAATAGGTTAAAAACATTTATAGGATTTAACACATATACCTAATTGTAGTATTACATTTAAATGAGTTTATTGTAATTTAAATATTTCATGAAATTTTTTTTTGTTGTTTTATTATTATAGTAAATGTTTCATTAATTATTTTATCTGTATCATCTCATTTCTTCACTATCACAATAGTTTAATATACCCAGAAGGGTTGGTTATAATTATTACTCCATTTGAGTACTAAATAACAGGTGATGATAGTTGTACATTATTACTGATCTCATTAAATTTATAATTTAACCAAGTGCTGTAATTCTTTAATAATTACAGTAGTTGAGAGATGTCTGATTGGGAAAGATAACCTGGGGCAATATCCATATGGTCACAGGTTTGGTCAGGTATGGATATAAATTCATTTATGTCTATATGTTCTCTTTGCTTGCAGTAACGGAGGTTGACTGATTTGAATTTAAGAATATTATTATATATATATATATTGTAATGATCCGGAGAAAAATTGACTTACGTAAACTGCACTACAGGGCGCCATCTAGGCATTTGAACCTAGAAAAATGTATAAAGTAGGCAGATACGTCAGTCAAAAAAAAAAAATTTTTTTTTTAAATTTTGATTTCGGTCGTTAGCCCATGTCACTAGCTCAGTGGAATAGCAGAGATTTAATAAGATAATCTAAGAGTATATATAAAAAAGAATAAAATAAGCCACTGCCAGTAATTAACATACAAAAATTTATTTATGCACATATATATATAAGATTTAAAATTGTTTTAGTATTAGTTTACATTTTAACATTATTTTTAACTTTACTTTAATTTACATTTAATTACTATTATATTATAATTTTACATTTTAATTAAGTTCGCACATATAAATTTATGAAAGCTTGTTTATAATGTTGAATATAGATCAGTTACATAGATTTCACGGTCAAAAACATTTCAAAAGAAACATAAACGATCAAAATACAAAATTATTGATTACTGACAATTGCGGAGGGAAATTTATATGTAACCCAATAGTATTCACCATAAGATACTTGCATTGTCACCAATAACTTAAAAGACATCCAAATAAATACATTTTAGATACTCACCATAAGGTATCATTATTTATCGAATGTCTATATATTTTGATCAAATATGAAAACCCAAAACATACTTAACCGATAACCAATCCATGCAAGCGTCTATAAACAACTTAAATTTAATGCATTTTTATTTAGGGTCAAGTATGAATAGACCACATAGATTTGCATTTGAAAATAAAATATTTTATCCCTATTTAACCTTAGGCTAAAGTTCGCAGTCAAACTGGCATCAATTCATCTGATACATCGATGTATTCAATGTAATACGGAATACGGCAGCACCAAAAAGATTAAGAGAAGATATTGACTTTTATTAGATAGGAATATTACTTCTATCCAATGAGAAGATCAATAAAAAAAAACTCCATAGAAATGAACTGCACTCTGCGTCTTATAATTCCTTCCCTAGGCAAAATGGGAGAGTGTGGCGTATGAAGCGATTCTGCCAGTAGCGAATCTCTGACTACATCTACTAACTACATCAATATATCCAATCCATTGCCCCAATCTAACAATGACACAAATAACCTAAGATTACCCTCCCCTAATATAACTTTACAAATCTATACAGCCATTCATGCCCAAAATTTAACATTTATATAATTAATTTAACGAAAAACAAAAAAAATCATGATAAAAACTTAAAGAATAAAAAAATAAATAAATGGAAATGATTTTACATAAATAAGAAAAAAAATACATCAAATAACACTATTAATAAAGAATTTAGTTTGGTCAGATAGGATCATATTGCAATCATTTAAATATAGAAAATTTTAATTTAATGTTCATTATTTATAAAGTTCTTACGGTTTAAAACAGTTCATCTTTATCCATTGCTTGCCATGAACATGAATTCCCACGCCACCCTAAGATTGGTATCCATTTAGCCGTTGTTTTATTTATTCATTCGGAGGTTTTTTTTTAGTTTCATTGGTCCTCAATGTAGGAAACGATAGTTCATTTCTCCTTTCTTTAACAGCTGAAAGAATTGACAGTGCATCTGTCAATTCCTTCACCTCCAACTCCGTACTACTACATATAGTCACATCGTAATAATCAATTTCCAGTCACTAATTAATAATTTCCAAATTTTCCTTTTATACATATTCGAAGGATTGACTTGGCATTATGTCATCGATGTGATGATCCTTTCGCTGAGGTCCGATTTCCCGATGGATTTCTTTCATTGGCTATTTGTTTCTATTGTTTTCCTATCTGACCGATGTTTTTACATTTAAATGCCCAAGGCTGGTTTACATTTAACTAATAAACAATCATTTCCATTTCCAAATCAAAGATATATTTTTATCTCTAAATCTTTTTAAGATTTAGTTTTACAATACTTTTCCTTTAATAAAGTTTTATTTTAATAATTTTTCATTATCTGTGCGATTTAAAATATACGAGTTTAAGATGATATTTAATTTCAATTTTTAATTCTTAAAGAAAATTTTTAAATGCGAACTTTTTAATTTACTTTCATGTTTAATAAATAAAAAAAAAAATGTAACGAATGTCTGTGCTCGTTACAATATACATACATATATATATATAAACAAACACCATCACATCAGTCTGTTACAATATATAAGAGATTTGAATAGAGACTTTCAAGCTCCCTTCAGCTATCCAATCTATCTCATACAACCAATACACATGACCACACACAAGCATAAAAGGTAAATGATCTCCAATATAATATTTTGTGCTGACCCAGCATTCATCAGTTGATCCAGATTCAATCAAATGTTATATATATATATATATATATATATTGATTATGACTTTCTAGTATCAGTCAGTTTTATTGCTGAAATACATATATATATATATATGTATTGTACCGAGCCAAACTCCCCTGCGGATTTCCTAATCCTAATCTTGCCATGAGCATGAAGTGAACAAGATTTAACATGAAAAAGAATGGATATCAATTTAGAAACGATTGTCTGTACTTATATATATATTGGTACTTCCAGCTAAACTGATAGGAAGAGTGCATTGACCGGACTCTTCCAGTCAAAAACACCCTTTAGTTGATATCTTATTTGAATGCTCGAACATTTAGAACAATGGTAAGTACACACCTTTGAAAAATCTATTTACAAAATAGACCTTTGCGCGCCACTTCTAGAAAACAAAACAACAAAAAAAAATGAATCTTTTTCTTTCTTCCTTCCCTCCTAGAAGGATGTGCAATACCATATGTTCAGCAAAGCATAAGAATAAGATTTAACACCCTGGTAGAGCGATATCCCTTTGTGGCTAGTTCAGTCACTCTACATCTAGGGTCTTCAAATGGGTAAGTTAAATGATTATTACAGATATGTGATTGATAAGGAAATAATATATTTTTATCAATATAAATAACAATATGAAAACGAAATAAGTTTAATAGTATGATTCAATATTTATTTAATCCCAAATACCCACCACCATTTCACACTAATGATGATATAATAACAAAAATACTAAATAATTAATTATCACAAACCCATATATATATATATATATATATTCGCGGCATTGAAATAGATAGATACAATTTTAAATAAGGAAAATAATAAATCCTTAAAGCTATTTACAATGTTTATAAGTAATGGAAGTGGTCTGAGCTTTTTACCCTGTAGGAATAAGTTATACTTTGTGTGATTTGATATATATATATATGAGATTTTCGGTCATACAGGCATACGCTTTTACTGATTACTTTAAAACCTTTTTATTGATAGCAAAAATAATAATAATAAAAAACTATGCATACGTATATTTGCAATATGAGATATTTCACTAATGACATATTTTCAACAGTCAACAAGGTTGCATTGGCTCAGATACTATATCGTACTCACCATAAGGTACTGTATCGATTTCCCTTTTGCTATAGATAAACTCCTATACATGTATATACGTGTAGCACAAGTAAACACTTACTATTTAAATAAAAAGTTATTAAAGGACTTGCTTACAGGGAATCTATAATAGATCCCTTCTTACACACATCATGAGGTGCCGCAGTGACAAAAAAAATAACTTAAAAAAAGATATACGGTTCAATACATTTTTTAGATATTCAACATGAGATATCGTATTTACCGAATATTATAAGTGTATATACGCATGTATATTCGTATATGACAAATTTCTGGAGTAACAAAGAGGAAAACGAATAGCAACAACAACAAAAAAAATCTCATTGCAACCTTTGTTGAAAATACTAGAATTTGACATAGAAAAATTGACTCAAAAGATTTAAGTAAAAGCTTTAACATGTATGCCCGTAATAACCGTAATTCAATATACATATGCGAGAGATAATTCTCGCTTTTTTAAAAGATTAATAATAATAATAATAAAAAAAATAATAATATATTTAATCGGAAATATCAAAGTTAATTATTTCAATATTAATAAACCATCTTAAAATAAACTTATGTCTGCATCTTCATTCTTCTCCTATGGGCTCTGAGTGGGCTTCAAGTCAACTGGCTGTGCGGTGAGGGTTTCATCTATTTCGGTGTAGGCAAGGCGGTGTTTGTCTTCATCGTGGACAGCTGAAACTGGTGTGGGCACATCTTGGCAGCTTGGGACAGAGAAAGGGCAGTGCACCGGCTGGATGTTTACCCTACGGTTATTTCACTGGACTCTCTGGTAGATTGCCCCATATTTTCCTCTGTTTGTATATGATAATAATTTTTTATTAAATGTTCACTTGCTATTTGACTGGTTCATTAAATCTTTAAGAAATCATTAGTTCTTAAAAGAATTGTATAATGGATTTCTTAGAAAATGTCAGCAGTAGTCCTGATCAAAAATTAATCTCTCAGTAGCTGGTTGCTTGGAGAATTCTGGAGCCAAAAAAGTGCATGACTTGCCCAGAATGACTGCCAAAGAAAGAATGAATCCTCCAGCACTATCAATCCCACTAATAAGAACCAATTCAGATATCCCTCTGGAAGAATGAATCAGCCAATCCTTTTAACCTAGCTTATCACTTAGATTATAAACATTCCTTTATATCTTTCCGATTAAATTCTACATTTTAAGTTTGACATGTTTTCCATTTTGAATAACCCAGACCACTTGCTTACAAAATCAATTCAAAAGAATTTTTAAAAAGATAACAGTTTAATTGTAGCATTATCAAACATTTTGCTTTTGATCAGATTTTTGCAAAGCAATTAACATTTTTTTGCTTATGGAATAAAATTACAATCTTTAGAAAAGTGATTAAAAAAATATACAAGTATGTTGGAAAATAAAAAAGCAAATACATATAATGACATATCATAAAAAATATACAAAAAGGAAAAAAAAAACACATGAGTTTATTATGCAATATTTTGTATGTCAATTTCATATTACTTTAAATTGGTGTGTGTGGGTATTTTAATGCTCAGACCAACTTCCATTATTAATATAGCACATTTATATATTTGTTGTGCCTAATATGTACAAATCTATATATGTATCTGCTGTAATATTCTTTACAGCAGATTTTGTGCAAGGCCATTTGATAATGACTGGCACAATAATATATATATATATATATATATATATATATATATATATATATATATATATATATATATAAGAAAAGGTAAGCTGAAGTTTTTACATTAAAGAAAGTTCATATATAAGATAAATTTTAATTGATAAATGTGTTGTAAAATCTGAAATTTTATTAGATCATATTGCTTGCATTGTTTGAGTTTCTTAATATTTAAAATCTTAGTGGTAGTAGGGAATGAGTTTTTGTTTTTCATCTGCTTAATTTGGAAGCTTGGCTAAAAAATTTATTGATAAGAAGTGTGATACTTTTAGTATTTAATTCCATTATAGTTTCATGCACATTCTAATTTCTTATATAGTCAGTTAGGTTTTCAAGATTACAAAAAAAAAGATTACTATTTAATCTTTATAAACATAAACAGAAAGTTAATCAGTAAGAACTGTTATTACATTTCATTTCACTTAATTTTGGTCATGTTACTTGCTTTGGTCTAATTGAGAAATTGTTTTTAATTTTTAGTATATTTGATTTGAAATTTTTTAAAACACTGTTAATACTATTGGAAAATGTAATAAAGGTGGTGTGATATTCTTCTATTTAATTCTAGTATACACCTGGGTCTTGTTTTATGTGGTATATAGGTTCCACAGAAAACCCGCACTAAAAAAATCACACAAAAATAGACTTAACTTACCTTGAAAAATGGGGGATAGGTTCTGTATTTTTCAGAATTCGCATAAAAGCAAAGCAACAAGGAAAATTTACTTTAAAATTCGCATTAAAAAAATAAGCAAATAAAGTATGACTAATAAAAAATTTCAAATATTTGAAAAAAAATTAATACAAGATAAACGTTTTTTACTTTTTTTATTAACTACAGTATTTAATTTTACATTTTTCATATATATTTTAATCATTACCGCTAGCGTTCAATTGTAAACTGGTAAGAAATCAGATTGGATATGATGTATTGTGGCTTCTCCTTAAACGAAGTCAAGAATCTCTCAGCAATTATGCCCAGAAAAACCTGTTAGCCACTTTGTTTTTATTTGTGATGTACAACTAGTGCCACTTTTAATTTTGTGCTGTGTTAATGGTTTTCTGTTTTTATATTAAAAAAATGAGATCATAATCAAAACAAAAAGATTATACATTATCATTAGAAAGACTACTTTCAGTTTATAAAATCTTTCTTTTTTATTTAAAAATCTAAAAGATTATTTATTTCTGTTATATATAACAAAATGTGGTTTAAAAGTTTAAATTTTTTGAATATTTATTGCGATAATTTTATATGTAAGTATAAATCTATTATTTTTATTTACTCATTAGTATAAATAGGTTATTTACATAGAAGCAAAAATTGTAAATACAACTTCAGGTCATATTCATGTTAGCTACTAATATAATGTTATATTTTTGAAAAAAAAAAGTATTTTAACTCAAAATAAGTTATTAATAATTTAAATTTCTTGATATCTAATAAATATAATGAAATATGAAGGATATTAAGAAGAAACATGAACCGCATAACTTCAAAATCACATTAAAATAATCCACATAAAATGAGACCCAGGTTTATTTCATATATGTATAAATATACAGATAAAAGTTTAAAATAACTTTAAATAACACTAATGCAAGAAAGTAAACCAAGGCAATTAGTGAGAGTTTTAGTTATATTCTTTTCTTGTTTTATATTCTAAAGAAAAGTAGTTATATACCATTTATTTTCCATAATTAAATGGCTATCTGATTGATTATATTATTAAAAAAATTACATTTCTTAAAAAAATTTCTTTGAAAATGAGCATAATTCTTGTATTATTATTTTGTATTTAAAAAAAAATATCTATATAATCTTCATTAAGAACAGGTAATATACAAATATTATTCCAGATATGCATTTATACATTATTTTATTATACTCGTTTACTTAAAAACATATAATATTAGTACTAATATTCTTTTAGGTGATATTGTTTTGATTAAAAAAGAGGGAAATCTTTGGAAATCAAATTAAAATTATCCAGGATAATAATGGATTAAAAATAGGCTTTATGATTTATTTGTCCAATAAGAGATAATCTTACAGCTTGAACAATGGCTACACCTTTTTTATTTCAAACATTTGGATTTTTCAAGTTAAAATTAGGATGCAAATTTTCATGCGAATCTGGATTTACAAATAATATGAGAATATCACAAATATGACTGGAAAAAGTAGAAAACAATAAATTAAATGACTATGAGATAATACACAAATTAGATCGAAATACACAATATATATATATATATATATATATATATATATATATATATATTGTGTATTTCGATTGTAACTGTTATATATATATATATATATATATATATATATATAACAGTTACAATACAAAAATTTCTGAACTCTCTTTATAATAACTAATCAAAATTAAAGATGAGAATTAAAGTTGCTAAAATGAGCATGTTAAGATTATCAATGAGTGAGGAAGACACAAAATATTAACAAATATTAGAATAAAACACTAAGAATATTGATAATTTAAAAAAATTAAAGAGTATTTGTTATAGCAGAGTAAGTACAAATAAAAAAAGCATTTAAAATTTTGTACAAACGTTCATTATAAAACCCACATTAACTTAGTATTACCATTCAAATCCTATGATTTTTTTTTTTAAAATCACTTTTCTTCCCGTCATGAAAATTGTATGGTAATCATTATAAAAATGTCAAATAAATATATTAACAAAAAAATCATAGTTCATTTGCATTTAATATATGCAACTTTTTTTATTGTAGCCAAATCAAAGCTGACAGTTCATGATCATTTCTCAGAGTTGTAAATATGTAAACTTTATAAAAGTATTACAGTGCCGATGAAGATTCAAATAATAAACAAACTGGCAGTAATAAGTGCATATAAAAATTGATTATTGTTTTTATTATTTATTTCTAATGTAGCACATGCAAAAAAGTCAGAGGAAAAAAATGTATATTATTTTATTCTATTAAAAATGTCAATTTTTTTCTGAATATCTCAAGTTATTACCAAAATCACACTTTTCTTTATGTTTGCCGTAATATCATATAAATACAATTTATCCAAACTTCAAATACGTTTTAGCAAAACTTTATTTGTACATACACCTATGTTTTGACTGACCTGCAGTCTTCTTCAGAGCTATGATATAATGAACAAAATAAAAAAAACATAACTATATAATAACACCATAAAAAAAATTTTTTTTAACAATAAAAAACTAAAAACAACATAAAATAAATATATTAAAAAACTGAAATAAATAATCAAACCCAAATAAAACAATTAATATAAAATAAAATAAAATGTACTACATAAATAAAAAATAAATATAAATTATACATGTGTATTCTTAACTTTATACATATATACATTCAAGGACAACTATTAATCTAAATATTATCTATTTTATTATTATTAACAATCTACTAATTATCTGTATTCTTCATAAACTTAAACTTTATGATTAGTAACTAAAATTCTTTTAATTTTAAATCATAATATTTATTATTTTCTTACTCATTCTTCTTTTAAAATTAATATTTTATATTTATTATTATTGAATATTTAAAACCTATAAACTTTATAATCTTTACACTTACTAAGGTTATTTTTCATTTTTTTTTTATTTAGAAGATCAAAATAACCTTAGTAAGTGTAAAGATTATAAAGTTTATAGGTTTTAAATATTCAATAATAATAAATATAAAATATTAATTTTAAAAGAAGAATGAGTAAGAAAATAATAAATATTATGATTTAAAATTAAAAGAATTTTAGTTACTAATCATAAAGTTTAAGTTTATGAAGAATACAGATAATTAGTAGATTGTTAATAATAATAAAATAGATAATATTTAGATTAATAGTTGTTCTTGAAGTTAAGAATATACATGTATAATTTATATTTATTTTTTATTTATGTAGTACATTTTATTTTATTTTTTATTAGTAGTTTTATTTGGGTTTGATTATTTATTTCAGTTTTTTAATATATATATATTTTATGTTGTTTTTAGTTTTTTATTGTTAAATTTTTTTTTTTTTATGGTGTTATTATATAGTTATGTTTTTTTTATTTTGTTCATTATATCATAGCTCTGAAGAAGACTGCAGGTCAGTCGAAACATAAGTGTATGTACAAATAACGTTTTGCTAAAACGTGTTTGAAGTTTGGATAAATTGTATTTATATAATATCTCAAGTTCTTTACCGAAAAGCAGCCTGGCGTAACTAAGTAATAAAATAAAACAAATTAAAAAAAAAACAAACAGCTGTCTACCATTAACTGCAGTCTTGTTACATTTTAACCAAATCTTGATATTTAAAATTATTTTACTCACCTTTTTATATCATTAAGATACACTAAGTTTTCATATTGCATATTTTTATACTGATCATTTTACAAATCAAAGTAAAACTTTTCAAAGTGCTCTTATCTGTTAGTTAATCGTAATGTATACAAAAATAAAATAAAGAGACATTTTAAATGTAACTCTTTACTAATAATTTTTCTATATACTCACTATTATCACTCTTTGTGTCTGTTGCACACATCAAAAACAAACAAACTAAATATAAATAAGTCAGTAATTTACATATTTTATTAGAAGTAATGTAAATAAAAGCAAAAATGGACGACTATTTGGATAATTTACAAACAACATTTTATCATTCAGCCATTTTAATATCATGTATTTACTTTTTGGTTGTGAACATATTTTAAATGATCAATTTATTTTTAGAATTTATTTACCTGATTGGCTGCATTGAAAAGACAATAATGCAGAAAATAACAGAGATTATATCAAAGAAGCTTCAAAATAGCTATTGAATGGTATATTTTATATTATATAAATGTATGATTAAAAAATACATCTTCAATTTATACAAAAAATATGATGTTCAACATTTATAATTTTAATATTTTTTGGAACCATTAGATCTTTGTAGATTATATCTTAAACTTATTTATATTCGGATTATATTTTTTTTGAAAGTAAAAAGTAAAACATTTTATATATGAAATTTGAAGTACCTTTTAATCAATTTTAATAAGTTTTTTTTCAATATATATATAATCCCCCCCCCCATTCTATGCTTTTTCAGAAATGTTATTTTTAAATAAAAATAAAGTCTGAACTTTAATGGCAAGAATAAGAGGTAACCTCTTGACTATATAATGCAAAGTTGTTATATAAACTGAAATCCAAATTTATTCAAAAAACAATGAAATTTAAATTAGAAATGATCTTAAATTGCTCACAAACAAATATATTCAATTACATATACAAAGAAAGTCTAATACATTAGTTATTTTAAACTTTGCAATGTCTTAAACATAAATATATAAGAAATGTCATATTTCTAGCTGAAAATTTAAATATAAAATGACCATCACTACCAGCAATGCTACCCTATGAATAAAAATAAAGTTAAAGTTTAATGGCATCAACAAGAGATAATCTATTATCCATATGAAGCAAAGTTGTTATATATATATATATATATATATATATATATATATATATATATATATATTTATAACCTTTCTCTCTATCCCCAGTATTGGGCCCCTCTAAATTTGGGCCGTCACAATCTGCCCTTTCACCCTACGTGTAATTACGTGTATATGTGTACTCCACTTCTCCCAGAATAAGTAATATAATATAGTGAAAATCGCCTCCCCAGGTTCTAGCTCTAATAATTAATGAGATATTCAATTAAATGTGTTACTAGCTCAGGTTTCTTAAATTTATTAACTTAGGTTCGGTTTTAGATTAACTCAAATAACTATTCTATAATTTATGAGATTAGAAGTGGAAATAAGGTGACAAAGTAGATTGCATTGAGATAATATCCCATAGGATACCACCTCAATGGCATAAGAACACTATCCCCCCTTTTACTACTATTACATATAATAACTACATAGTATTCTTATGACTTCTGCAACTTCTAATCACTAAACTCATTTAACAATTAAAGTATTAATCTCTTATCTATCATAACAATAATAGTAATTATCTAGCTCAGATAAAATAATCTCAGGTTCTTAAATTTATTCAATGTTAAATTAAATAAAGTAGCAAAATATGATAAGGGATTTTGTGTCATAATTTACTACTCTGAAGTTAGATTAATAATAAAACAATAAGAATAATAATCACAATCTTCATTGTTTAATCCAACTAGTACGGCTTTTCTTTTATCGCAAATTTATAACCATAATAAATTAGTTAATAATTCAATATCCTCCCTTTGTTTATCATTTTCCTTACTAATAAAATAATTAGTAAGTGGCAGTGTTTAGATAATCTGATAAATGAAGTAAGTGGCAACTAATAGCATACAATTTAGCAAATTACTATAACAATGGATTTATGACCAATAATGCAATGCAATTTTATAATTATTCAATTACAAAACATCAATAAATAATTAAGATTAAATATACTTTTCTATTTATATTTTGTGCAAACAATTATATACTTTAATTTAATGATGGTAAACATATCCTTTGAATTCATGCAATGATGTAGAGAAAACAAAACTCAGACACAAGTTTTAATAACAAATTTTAGAATTTTATTAACAACAATCAAAATTAAGATAAACAAAAAAATCTATTTACAATTATTTACAAGGGATATCCTCCTTTCTTTTCACACTACAAAAGTTAAATTATACATTTTTAGATTTCTTTTATAGTTAATTTAAATTATTAGACTTTTATAAGTTATTTATTTATTTCTCATTAAGTTTATTAAATTACTTAGTTTAACTATTTTATGGGTAATACTATTCTTTACCTTTTAATATTAACATTACAGTATTATAAGTTATATATGTGGGTAAACATCCTTTATAAACATTATAAATTTACAATCAATATGGTTTTTCCTCTTAAAAAAATACATTTTCTTGTAACTCTCTATAAGTCACTCTGCATATTGTTCAAATATTATTACTACCTATTACGTTTGTTATCTAATGCTCGTAAACTCTAATACATTTTTTTTTCATAAGCCATGCTCATGTATAATGCCATAACACAGGCTTAATTATTTCCTGTTTCAGTTTAACATATATTATAATCATCGAATGTTATTACATTCTTTAAATATGCAATACTTATATTTTTAAATATAATCAACAATAAGAACACGTTAAATCATTTTTTAATATTTTTGGATATTTCTATTTGGGTATATTTTTATCAAATTATAGTTGATTTCTTAAAATTAAAATAATTCTCTGACTCCTTCCTTTCTTAGGATATATGCATCTTTTTTCAATAATCATAATCTACTCTTTGTTAATACTTAACTATTCTTATTTCAAATAACAGCATGACATACATTCTAAAATATCTATTGTTTCTTTTCAATAAACTTATCAAATAACGATGTAGTTGCAAGAAATACAGATAAAGATAGCGAAAGATGTATAGGATATTGGGAAGATAGATAAATAACTCATCAAAATATATACTTCAAAATGTATGGAACAGTGTGGATAGGGCCGACATTCCTTGTCTGATAACCCTGACAATAAGCACGATGTGGCAGCTATTTATTCAGCTTTACCAAACATCTAATAAGATTCACAAGAAAGATAAAAATAACACTGTCCATGACAACATGTGTAACAGTCGTAGGGCTTTGTTAACTACGCTGATTACCATCTAAAACTACTTATAATTCCATTCCCTGTAGCATCCTAGTTTTTTAATACATCATCTTGGTTTCCGAATCTCCATGTACTACCAAGTCACTATCCAAACTATCTCTCAAGATTTTCACTGTATCCAACATCGATAAAACTAACTACCTTTCAAAACAATAAACAAAATTCACTAATATAAAACATTCCCCTATTCTATAAGAACAATTTGTCTTGCTTTATTACACTGTAGGTTCGACATCTACGTTTTATTAAATAACACTTAAATATCCCAATCGGAAAAATTAACAGAAAATATGACATAACCATCGGTTATATTGAACTACATTAATCACACATAAAATGAGTATAGTATGCATATTTTTAAAAAATCTAATTACATCTCAAAGTGTTTTAGAGTGTTGTTTTTTCAAAATGCGTTTTACAATAACTATATAAATAAAACTTTTCATTACATTCATTCGGTTCACAGCTGATCTAAATAAATAAAACATACATTATATCATTAATAACCATAAAATGTACCAAAATAATCTTTTACCTTCCTATTAGAGTTTGTAGTGGGTTTCTTTCTCCTCGAGCATCGCAAACATACAAAATTTCCACACACATACAATTTTATTTGAACATTCAAAATCAAAAAAACATATTATTTTATATAATGTTATATTGCAAATTAATGTATTTGTTTCCCTATTGCTATCTAAACTCAATGTTTAACTTAGATTAATAAAGAAAATAATTTAAACCATAATCACATATTTTCTGGCGGTAAATCTTGGTTAGTCCCCTAATATTTATTATTTCTTCTTTTATCCGAATGTTCTCCTTTCTGATTATTAAAGTTTTAAAATAAATTAGTTCATTTAGTTAACTGTTTAGACGGTCTTTAGTTTCAAGGTTTAATTCAAAATTATTAAAAATATTTATTTAGTTATCCCACAAAGTTTTTAATGTTCGGGCGAATATTACCTCGGCGCGTTGATGCATCTTTATTTCTATCAGAACTACAAATATTTATATCATTACGGTACCAAATTGCATTTTTCCATGGATCCATTATTTTATATTTATTTCTCTGTAAACTATTTTTTCTTCTTTAGGCAAGTATTTTCCTTAGTAAATTTCACTTTTATTCATTATTATTTTATATATGACATCATCTTAAAGAAAACAATTCATAAAATTTCTTTTTGTCCATTTATTCTTACATGAATAATATTTATTTTTATTTTTCATTATATTCATTAACTTTGCGCACAATGTCTTTTCATCAATTTTACATGCACTAAAGCAGTTTTCGTAGTAATACGCTATACAAACTATATCAATGAACAACGTTAACATTTTTGAAATATTACAAAATTTATAACTTGGTTTTAAGAATCCATCCATTTTTTATTGAAAATTTAGATTATATTTTAATAGAATCCACTGGCAGGTAACTGTGGAGTTAGTAAAACATTATTATGAGAACTTTTTTAAAATTTTATTCTTAGATTTGCTTCGAAAGATTTTAAATTGTCAGTTATTTTTTTTTAAAGATATTTATTAAAAACTCTAATAAAATTGACTATATATAAAATTGCATATATCCTAAGAAAGAAAGAAATTTTAAAGAGCTTAAAATTTTACCTCTGCTCTGGAGTCAACACATTTTTGTTCTCCCAGTTTATACAATTAATTGGCGCGATTTTTCTTGTCTGCCAAAATCTATCTTTTTTATTGGTCAATTCCTACTTTGGTTTGTAAACATTTTCTAAAGTTTTAAAATGATGACGTAATAGACTTAAATATTAACCTATTATTATTTTTAAATTAATTATTATCTATTACAATTTAATTACGTTTAAAATAATTTTGAAACAATAACTATTAAAAATGTATAATCTTATTTTTTATTATAATGTGTGACAATTCCATCCAGTTCTATAATATACTATTTAAATATTTTAATTATTTGTATTAATCTAAACTGGTGCTTATACATAAAATATTCCAGACAGTCATGTAGACATTTCCGGTGTTTAGTCTATTTTTATCTGTCTTAATAAATTTGCTACTTATATTATTTAAATGATTATATAAAATTTTGAAAAATAATTTAGAAAAATATAGAACTAGATGCAATCCTCACCCTCACAATACTTATTATTAAATATATTATATTAACTTTTTATTGCCCATTTATAATTTATAATATTAAATACTATATAATATTAATTTTAAATTTTTTTAGCAATTGACCATTTATAACCATCATTGATCTATAGAAAAGGGCACAATATATATATATATTACACAGCTTTGATTTTAAACAATCTTTACATTTTACTAGATTTTGAAAGTTTTTAGCACCAATTTGTTTGAACTTAATATTGAGCAAGTGACCTAATTACCTATATATATATATATATAATTAAAAGCTAATCAATACTTAAACAATTCCTATATCAATAACGATCAGCAATTTCAAACTGTTGTCAAGACAACCTCCTTTTAATATTAAAGATGGAATCTCATCTTTATTAATTGTCCAATATATTTATATAGACACTAAAGATTGCAAAGTGACCACAGAAATTAAATTCTTAATAGAAAGAAGCTTAAATAACCTTCTTAAACAAGTAAATATAACATGTTTTGAATCCAGACTAATTTTACATGTAGAAGATACTTGATGTTCTTTTGAGTAGAAGGTTATTACATAAAAAAACAATTAGTAAAAAAGCAAGATTGCTATTGCAAATATATCTATTAATTAGAATTGTTCACTGAAATCTGCATATCTCTTTTAAAACCCAATTATTACTGTCTTGAAAAATTAATTAGGTTATTGCTGAAAAATCAACAATGATTTTAGAAATAGTGTGCTCTACAATATCAACCAGATTGTATTACCTACAAATATTTTTTTGAGTACATAGTCTTTTACTGTACTTTCATGTATTAAAACCAAAAAAAAAAAAACATGTTACATATTTTTATATGAAGTGGGACAAAAATAGATATTTAATACTGATTGGGGTATTAGAATATCCCTAGTACTTGTTAACAATCAGTATTGCACATTTAAAATTTTGACTCACTTTTCATATATATATCTATCTATCTATCTATTGTTAGAATGTGTACAATATAGTTTATTGATTTTTAAAATAATTTAGTTAATAATATCTACTATAAACTTTATTTATTTAATTTTTTTTATTCACTAAATTAACCCAAACAAAATGGATGGTAAATCAATTACTAAGGAAGACTGTGTTGAATTGAGTAGCAGATGTTCAAAATTAGAGTTTCCATTTAACAATTTAATCTGTTTGACAAAAATGGCTAACACACACACACACATACACACATACATACATACATACATACATACATACATACATACATACATACATACATACATACATACATACATACACACATACACACACATACACACATACATACATACATACATACATACATACATACATACATACATACATACATACATACATACAGACAGACAGATAGACAGACAGAACTTTTTCAGACCACTTTAATGTATAAAAACGATTCTCTTAAGAAGAAACTTTTTACCTATTAATAGATTAAATAAACTCAAATTCCAATTATAATATATTAACAAAACCATCTTTTGATATTGAATTGTTTTACACTTAATAGATAATGATTTGAAAATAAATGTATATTGTTATCTAAAGGTGGGGTGTAGTAAAATTTTAAATAATTATTTAATTTATGTAGATTGATGATAAACTCTAGTCTCCTATAATTTATTTCAGTCTATATTTACATGCTACAATTATATCATACTGCATTCAAATTGGCAAATTATATAATTATAAACATTTAATATTTTGTTTATACTTTTATCTAAATAATGACTTTGGTTTATATTATTCTGATTTTGTATAATATATTTAGCACTATTGCAAAACCAATTTTTATATTCTACATAAAATATACAATGTTAGTCATAACATTTTTAATGCAGTTTTTAAATACATATGAATTTTGTGACTGAACACATAAAACTATATAATCTATGCCACAGGAAACAATAATTATTAAAAAAATCATATGGTTAATTGCTCAAGAAGCATGGGGAATACAATAGTTCTACTCAATTGACCAGACTAGCTTTTTTTTTTTTTTATTTCACTCAGCTGAGAATTGATCCAAAAGCCTTTAATCCTTGATTTTAGATTTTAAATTACTATATATACTAGAGAAGTTATTGATTTTTTATAATTTGACCACTGTTTTAACGTACATAGCAACATTCCTAACCTAATTGTATATATTTCATTGTATTATACACACCTAAGTTATTATATTTAGTTCATAATAGCATTTTTTAAAGAACAAACAAACAAACAAACAAAAAACAATTTTCGTTATTTATTGTTTAATATAAAACAAATATATTTAAATTAAAAAATGGCAAATTATATGTTTTTAAATATTTTTTTAATAAACATTTTTATATACTTTTACTTGATATTGCAATAAATTTTGAATAAAGTTTTCAATCAAAAAGAAATAAAATAAAAATAAAATAAAATGTTAAAAATTAGTTTAATTTACTACCAGTTTTTGCTCTACTGGGATACAAACAAAAACAAACAAATAAACAAACAAAACATATGGATTTTTAATTCTTTCTTTCAAATCTACATATTCGTTTTTTAATAAAGACAATATTCACCAAATCAAATAAGATTAAATAACTTGCAGATGAATGGAGCTAGAAATTGATTTACAAACCAATGTTGGATATCAAATTGAAAAAAAAATTGAGATTATTATTTTTTTTTTAATCTAAAAATAAATTTATTTACTTCTAACTTTAATTTTAGATCATAGAAGATTGACAGACTAGTTAGTAAATCATAATTACTTTTTATTTGTGCTATTAATCAGGTAATGATACTCAAGTTTTCAGTAGAAACTTCTTCAAAGTTTAAAAGATTGAATTATTTTACATCTTTGATTACTATTGAAATATAAAAATTAATACTTCTTGTCACAGACAAACTACAATGGAAGAAAGTCTGGAAGTATCACAATTTCTCTAAAAGTGTGAAGACTATATATCTGAAAGATTGTTGTTCGGTTTTGTTTAATGTCATTTTGATTATAGAGTAGTAAGCACAATCTTTACTTATAGCCAATTATTAAAAAATTAATGAGTAGACTAATTAGTACTGCAATACATTCCTGCAAACACATTTTATCATTATAGAAGGTAAAATTGGTGCACTACTTCTGTACCGTGGCTACAATATTCATATTAATCTATTCAAGCTAATTATATGAAATCATAAGATATTTAGATTATATACATATAGTTGTATAAAAATATAAAAGCAACATATAAGGTTTAGTTAGAAGCCTATTAATATAACAGTAGGTAATCTGAAGGGATTTGACTGTCACATAAAATAATAACAAAACTCCAGAATATATAATAAATGGTATTAATAATAATATGCCTCATAATAATGGTAGATAAATATATTTATATGACTATAAAACGGTATAATATTTATTATTTACAGTAATTATCAGAATTAGTATTATATGCCTTGGAAGCTTGTAAAGCTTATAGTAAAAACTGGGTAAGACTGTAAATTAAGTTCTACATCTCCTTCAGTAGGTAAAATATACTTTTCCTTATATAAATAATAATAATTATTAATAAATATTATTTAAAATTTAACTCAACCACTTTTGGTAATGAAATATTCATGTACTAAACAAATATATGTATACTGAAACACAAGGAATTGATATAAAAATATATTGCCTGGTAAAACCTTTTTCTTTTATTCACAAGGAATGCCAATTAAATCATGGCTTGCCACCAGAAGCACTATTATTTTATAAAAATATATAATCCATACATATACATTATATATGTATAATTTAAAGTTTAAAATATTCATAATGTTCTGCTGGAAATTCCTATCATGTGACAGATTGATGATAATAAAGTGTTTGCTACAAAAACTTTAAAATAATTATAAAGTTTTGAAATATTTGCTGAAAATTAGTTCTCCTATTGCTTCACTAGTACATTAACTAGTCCTATTTTTATTACATTCTCATTCTTTGAAATGATCATTAGTTCATGTGGAGGTTTAGCATTATTATAATATTTTCTTAATGCATGCTTTATAAATAATGACTAATTATTAAGCACACTATGCATTAACTTATCTTACTTCAGAAAACTTTGATTATTTTTTTTCATTGCTTCATTTATAGTTTTATAAATACCTGAGAGGTTATCTTATGTATTGGCTTCTTTCTCTTGCTGGAATATAAAGAAACTTTTTTAATGTTCTACTTTTGATAATTTAAGTTTAAATCTTGTAATAGTAACACAGATTCTTCAGTTGAAGTTATTGAAAGATCTTTATTACTTATTTCTATCAAATTAAGATTAGAATTTTTTTGTTCCTCTACAGGGTTTGTCCTATTTCAATTAATGTTAATGAGAATATAGTGTAAGAATGGTTTTAAGCTCTCTGCATCTTTTAATGTAGGACTCAATATATTCTCCTATATAAGATCACTACATATAATAGTGAGCAAGTGAATTTGCTCTTAGTATACCAGGATGACCATTATGCAATAATTCAAATATAGTAGAGCATCTTTGAAATAATATTAGTACTTTATTGGCAGATAAAATGGATCCATTATTTGTCAACAATTTATTATGTAAATTCCAAAAGTATTTGCAGATATCTTCTAATCATTTTCTGGGTAAAGCATTTTTATCCATTTTTGTGTATTTGATATCCAGAATCAGATTTTGTCCATGCTGTTATAGTTTGACTGTTTATCAGTTTCAGCTTACAGTTATCTCTTAAGATTTATTATGTCTTTTCCTGCATTTGTAATTGTATTATTCCTTGGTTTAATTTCTAACTAATAATTGAATGCAGACCATCTTTATACCAGAATACCATTTGTGGACTTAATTGTTTAGATGCTGTCTTTTTATTGAAGAATATTTCCAATAATGAGCAGTGATCTATTATTATTTTGAATGGATACTTGTAAAGATACGGATGAAATTTGTTTAACAGTACACATAATATCTAGTGCTTTATTTAACTAGCTGTAATTTTTTTTAGAATTTTGCCATTGCTCTTGTATCAATTATAAAGGTTACAGCCAAATTTATCACCAAAATAAACCAAACCAATAGTTGGCTCAATGTTGACAGATATTTGATTTTTTTCAATTGTTTCTTTTTGTGATTTGTCCCAAGATCAACATTTTTACTCTTTTGAAGTAGTTCATATAGTGTAACCACATGGACTTTTTCCCCAAGAAAACTTTCAAAGATATTTATATGTTCAAAAAACTGCCAAAATTACTCAATATTCCATATATATATATATATATATATGTGTTTTAAACTGCTTTTATTTTTTTTCTGGATCAGGAGTTATTTCTTCTCTCATAATAATTTGGTCTAGAAATTTTATGTTTTTAGTGTACCACAGACATTGATCAGAGAAATTTTATTTCCACTTCATTCTTTATTTGTAATAACTTTGAAACATATATTAGTATGCCTGGCAAAGTGTGTTAGTCCTCTTTTATCAGTTTTCTGTTTGACTTAGTGTACTTTCAGTGTCAAAAGCACCATAATCCTGGGCCAGTTTTATGCGTTTGATATAACTCCAAAATCAGAGAAACACTACTTATTTTTTAATTTTCTTCTATACTACTTTTACAAATCAGTTATTTATATGTCAACAAAATATGGTATGACTCCATTTATTTCTCTTAGCAGCATATCAATTTCATTTGAAAAAATATTCAGAGTTGTAATGATTGTAAAAAAAGCTATTATGAGTTATAATGAATGGTTAGTAACTTAGCTATTTCCCCATGTATTAGTATTTTATGAAAAGTTGTATTAAGAAGTAATTTTAAAAAGAATTTAACATCTTCTAAAGTGGATAGCATCTCTCTTACATTGGAAACTGGATAAAGACTTTTCAATAAAATTTTATTGACTGTAACTCAATAATCACCATTTATCTTAATTTTTCCATTGTTTCCAGATAATAATGATGGAAGTAACCCATTTTGCATTTTCTACAGGTGTTAACCTGAAAAGGCTACAACTGGTTTTGTAACATTATCAATAGAACTGGTATTTCACACAACTTCATATATCTGTATTTGCTTTATATATATCATTTCAAATTTGACTTTTTAATAAACATTTTTAATAGTATATAATTAAATTATTTGTCCAAAAACATAATCATACATTCATATAAATAAAGAAGTTATTTTTTAAAACTGGATTCAGTTGACAATTTCTTTACATCAGTTGATTGTTTTCTTATAATCACTTATTATAAGGAAATAAATTTGCTTCTCCTTATTGTTGCCATTAGTTACAATGTTTTATTATATTTGTCTTAAAAAGCAAAAAAAAAAACAACATTTTTTTTTTTTTGCAATAGAAGATCAAATTTACAGCCAGCTAGATTATGATACCACTAAAACAGAAAAATGAATGGGTATAAAAGTAAACTTATATGATATAAATTCAGACTAATTTAATTTTTGTAAAATAGAAACATATTTAAAAATGTACTGAGATAGACACATGTTCAATTAAAAATCTGTGAAAGTAAGGCATTTACAAATTTATAGCGGTATTACATATATTAGGGCACCCAAAGCATTTTAAATTTGTGTTATAAGTTCAAATAATACCCCTTACAGCTTAACTATTTTGGGATTTTGTACCCTCCCATGCAATTCAATAACAACTCAATTTTGTATTGTTTTGGTCTGAATAATTTTGGATACAGAGTTTGGATTTCTCTTTTTATTGTAATTTTATTTACCAAAAAAATTTTAAGATGTAATGTTTGAACCATTCACAGTCTTTTTACAATAAAAAAGATTTAATTGCTTATGGTATTGTTTTAGTGAAACTGGTATTTTAACTCTCTCTATTATTTTTTAGATTTTCCAATTGCATCTTTAATTTTCATATCTGCTTTTATTATCTTTAAGCAGCTCTTAGTATCTTTTGTAATGCTATAAGTATATGCTGTTACATCACTTTCAAATAAAAGTGGAAAAATATAAAATCATCCTCAAATAGAATGTATGTATATAAAGAGAGAATTTAACCAGGCAAGATCGATCCTGGAATTTGATGATACAAATTCCAAAAGATATAAAAAGAAAACTTTGAAGTTAGAATTTATACTTGAGATTGCTCTTGCTGATTGTATATTATTTAAATATATTTATAAGTGTATTGTGGATCTCCAAAATGTAGGGGTCATGCAATAAATTACATTTTCAACATTTGCACCAGCTGAGGTGGCTTCCAGAGTATGATGGTTCCTGGAAACTGGCCAGCAACAGACTAGTCTCCACCTAGAACAATATGAAATGGAAATAACTTTGAATTGTATGATGCATCATGGATCACCAAGACAGACTTCAAATAAAACCACAGCCATAGGAAGTATAAACTTTAATAATCTAAGAACTTTTCAAATACTTAAATCTAAATAAAACTTAACCCATAAAGTCTTTTATCTGATTAAGCAGAAATATAAATTATTTGTTTTCTTTTAATGTGTTTGATATATTATCATTTTCATTCTTATAAATTTCTTTTAAATTAATTATTTGAAAATAAGCATAAATGTCTTCATGATTCATAAGCCTATATTAGTTTAAGGTGTGTTTATTTTGGGCTAATTGTTTTGTAGTTAAATCAGTGCTAGTGGATAGATGTACAGATGTTTTATGTCAATGTAATCTGAATAGGTGCATTGGATATTTTTTCCCTTGTACTGCATTAGCATACAGGGCACAATACACACCTTGATGTATGGTCCAAGGTGTGGCCATCATGTTGTCAATGAACATTTAAACACTATTGTTTTTCTTATACATAAGCTGGCAAAAAACATTATCCCCATTTACAGAGCATCTCATATATATTTTTCAATAATATCATTTTATATCACCAATTGGGCAGTGGATTGTTCCTGTCTGTTAGTAAAATTTATTAATGATCATGGGGAGAGATGCTCATTTCTTCCCACCATAATTCTTTATTTCTCAAATGATATCATGCTACAGATGTAAATTCCTGTTAGCATGATTGTGTTATGCTAATAATCTCATTTTGCACTGTTCACATTGGTATATCAGTAAGCTAGCATTGATTTAAACATGAGATTTTAGCCTAAGGTTAAAAAAGATTGGGTTGGTTATACGCATCTATGTAGCATATTCATGCTTAGTAAAATATTAAAATTGTAAAATCTAAAATACTTCTATTTGTGCATATAATTAAAACAAAACATTAAAGTTCCACAAATAGCAAAAATGTTAAATTAGGAATGTTTTTTAAAAAAATATTTCCAAATAGGAGGAAGTTTGCATGTATCATTTTGCTTATTGATACAAGCTGGCCTTTTAAGTATCTCAATGGCTTCTCTAATTTTGCACTGGTAGAGATTATCACATCTGGATATGATACTAGTACTAGAAAAATCAATTTTATGACCTGAATCTATAGTATGGAGTGAGAGTGCTGATGATGATGAGTGTTGTTTAACTGCATTAGCATGCTCATCTCTCCTATCACTGATGTGACAATCATTCACACCTATGTAAGAAGCTTTACAATTTTCATATGAGATTTGATAAACACCATGAGATTCAAGAGGGATTGTATCCTTAGGCTTGGTTATTATATTGCTGATAGTTTGATGACTAGAAAATGCTGTATCTATATAATAGCATTTTAATATACATTCAATACTGTCTGTAGTTCCTTTTACATATGGAACACAAATGCTAATAGCTGATTTATCATCTTTTTGTTTCCTATTTTGTCCATTTTGGGCTTGAAATAAGTCTTTTTTTTTTATAAATTTATAATTATAACTATTTGCTAATAAAGCAATATTAATATGATTTATTTCTTCTTTCAGATGTGATTTATCTGAAAGGTTAACTGCTCTATTTAAAATAGTTTTGGATGCAGAAACTATCTGAGTTGGATAATGATGAGAATGGAAATGTAAATATCTGTCCGTGTGTGTATTATTTCTGTAAATCGAAAAAGAAACTATTTGGTGTTCTGGTGACTAGAACATCAAGAAAAGGGAGTTTTCCATCAGATTCTGTCTTCTTTGTAAAATTAATATGAGGATGCATATTATTTAAATGTAAGAAAAAAATCATCTAATTTATTTTTTCCATGTTGCCATATGACAAAAGTGTTATCTATATATCTGAGCCAATGAGAGGTTTTAAAGATGATGATTGTAAAGCACGAGTTTCTATACTTTCCATGAATAAATCAGCTATTACTCCTGAGATAGGTGAGCCCATAGGAGTACCAAAAACTTATCTGTAATGCTGTCCATTGTATACAAAGTATGTGTTCAAGAGACAATGTTTAATCAAAGCAGTAATATGGTCTGGTAAATTTCAACATTATGAAATTATATTTAAAGCTTCATCAATTGGAATGCTTATAAGCAAAGACATGATATCAAAACTGACCAAAATGTCATTAGCATTAATTTAAAAATTTTTTAAAACAGAAATAAAATGAAAAGAATTTTTAATGTATGATTTAATAGATAGGATGGTAGGTTTAATGAAATCTGATAAACATCTAGCTAAAATATGAGTTGGAGATCCTTTTGCGCTTACTATTGGACGAAGGGGGGTGTCTGGTTTGTGAATTTTTGGAAGTCCATAAAATTTTGGAAAGACACATGATTTTTCACAAGGGATTATTTTATTTTTTTAACTCTGTATCAATAGGCGATTTATTAATAATGACTTTTGTTGTTTTTTCCATATATATAATATGAACTCTTTTTGATAGTTTATAAGTTTTATCATTAAGCAAATCTAAAATTTTATTATGGTAAATGTCACGATCCATCCATAACAACAGTGGCATTACCTTTATCAGCTGGGAGTACAACAATTGATTTGTCCGATTTTATATTATTTAATACTTGTCCTTCTTTCTTTGATATATATATAAGGAGGTATATATTATATATATATAAGAAGGATCAACTATATAATACTTGTCCTTCTTTCTTTGATATATATATAAGGAGGTTCAGATTATTGATTGTTATTGATATTGGGATTGTCTAAGTGTTGACTAATTTTAAAAATTATATATATAAATATTTATTAAGTAGTATATAATATATCTTAGTTATTGAAATAAACTGTTAGCTTATTTGAAAAAAAAAAATCAACTAATCAAAATATGCTAAACTCTATTTAGGATTCTAATACCAGATCGTAAGAACATCAGCCGCTCTACTAGATCTCCAAAATGATCAACATTTAAAAAAAAATGATTACATGCCATTTAAAATAATTTTTTTAATTGTAAATTTTATTTTTATTAAGTAAGTACATAATGGCATTAAATAATTAATGAGTATGTAACATACATTTTTATTTTACAATTATTTATTTTACTTTTTAAATAATGCACTTACTTTTCTAAAGAAACTTATATTGTAAAGTTTCTTTTGTTCGCGAATAATACAGAATCACCACAGCCTGGCATTAGCTGATCACAGCAATTAATCTAATTAATAAAAATACACAGATTACACGTTTTCTTTATTTTAAAAAAGTTTAACATGATTATTCACAAAACTAAATGACTAAATTATGTAACATTGTTCTCTTGCTTTTAAAAAAAATACAAACAATTTTAAGATTATTTATATTATATATAATATATATTTATATTCAAATACAAATATGTGGTATAAAAAGGATTTCAACAACTTTTTCTTTCTGCAGTTTATTTAATATTTTTACACTAATTGTGGGGACTTTTTCATAAGAAAGTTTTACAATATGGGTAATTTTCCAAAATTGAAAGAATAATAATAGAAAAGTTAATTCAATTAATGTGTTTTGTATTAGTTATTTTTAAAAACAAAATTTGATGAAATATATTCAGGAATGTATTTGAGTTTCTTTGTTCCTGTCTAATAAACAACCACATAAACTTTCTTCTAGTAAATGTTATATAATTTTGATTAAACATTTTAAAATGATTGATTTACTATTCAATTATTTTCAAAATAGTATTTTATCTGAGAAAAAAACCCCATTAATGTTTACAATCTTTAAAAACCTATAACAAGAAAGATATCATTTTCCATTTATAGACAACATGCTTAAAAAGATATAAAAAATAACTTTTTCTAAAATTTTTGAATATATACAATTTATTTTTTGAATATCATTTACCATATCATCACAAAAATATATACAATGACTATACTAATAAAGTTTCAATTTTTAAAAGAATTCCAATATTTTTTTTATTCCTGTGTTATATGAAAACCAGCAATATATATTAATTCCCAATTATGCACACAATTTAAAATCAAAAATTCTGCACTTCTGTATTAAAAGTTTATATTCAAAATAAATGAGAATGAACAAATATAGTAAAAGCTTTTATTATCAAGACACTTTTATTTCAACTATTTATAAAATATGCAGTGAAAATGTATTAACAGAGTGGACATTTTTTAATGGAACAATTGAATTATTAAAAAAAATCTGCTCAGATATTTATTTACATGTTAAGTGAATAATAGACATTGGTTTGCAACTCTATACAAAATATGGAAAGGTCTGCAATTGTATACTAAACATGTATATTCAAAAACATATTATGATAAAAATTATAATTATGAACTATAATATTAGGTCACATTTACATCTACCACAAAGATATTGCAAACATAAGCATAAACTACAATTTATATTGAGAAAATCATTTATGTAAAATTTAAATTGCTAAAAAATTAAGTCAGGTTATCTTTTATTGATTCTCAACTGTGAACTGAATGAAATTGCAAAAAGTTTGCCATTCTAACTTTATCCTTAAAATGACAACAGAAAAATGATGATGATAAATCATCTAATATTTAAAATATTTTATGACAGCAGTCATATCCCAACAAAAATAATGCAAATTTTATTTTTTTTATTTAAATAAATGTATATAATAAATTTAAATAATTTTTTTTACTTGTTTAATTTTCTTAATTGCTAATAAATTACATTTAATAAATTATGTATAATTTGGTGCAATAAATTCTATTTAAGTTGTTATTTTTTAAATTAATAATTTTTTTAAAGCAATAAATATAGCAATACTTTTAATTTTTAACATTTTTTTTCTTTTATGGTTATGTCTATAAATATATATTTGAATGAATTTATTCAATTCATAGCATTTCCAAATCCAAAAAGATTAAAAAAACCAAAGATGTAAAATAATAATATTTGATCAGTATTACTTTTCTGAATTTTGGACATATATTTTTTTTAAGTCAATTGATAAATTATAAATAAATCAAAATAATAAACAACTCATTGTTATAGAACTTATTAATATTATTATTGTCTATTATTTCAATTTATTTATAATTTATCAATTGATTAAGAATTTATAATTTATATGACAATATTATGGTCATATAATTTATTGAAAAATAAATGATATATAATATTTTTAATGATTGTATAGATGAAAATATTTAGTGTATGGAATTTCCCATTTATAAATGTCAATTAGAGATTTTTACTTAGAACAATAGCCAATTGAGTTTAACTTCGCCCAAATTAGGGTAAACATAAAACTATTAATCTACTCTCCTTTTGATTGCAATAGTTTGACAGTTTTACTTCACTAGTATCTTGCAACAGTTAACTTTGATTGATTACTGTTCTAAATAAAAATCTTCTAATTAATATTTATAAATGGAAAACTCCATGCACTAAATATTTCCATATATAAATATATCATTAAAACTTGTTGATATCTAGTCAATCCCAATATCAATAACAATTAACAATTTCAAACTATTGTGAAGGCAATCTTCTTTTAACAATAAAATTATATATATAATAACAGCTTAAGCTAATCTTTACCATAAGTTTTCAATTTGTTGTAAAGGCAATCTTTATAAGTCAAAACTAAATTCCAACTTCCACTCTGGTCTAAGATAAAGATCTTGCACAGGGCTTTAACAGAATAAAACTTTTACATTCCTAAAAGTTGAAATAAATACCAATAAATAAGTCATTATATATTTATTTAAAAGCAGATTAATAAATTATCATTTTTAACATTCAAAAACAATTGCTATTAATTATAAATCTGATTTTGCACAAAGCTAAGTGGTTTTAAAAATATAATTGCATAACAGACTAAGTTTATCTATACCAAAAATTCTTTGTCTATATTAAGATCTTAGTCTAGAGCAATGGTAGTCAACCTGGTTCCTACCACCCACTGGTGGATGTTTTAGCCTTCATGGTGGGTGGTAGGGTTTTTTTGGACACTGAAGCACTTTATTTTTTTAAATATTTGACTTTTTAAAAAAAAGTTCATAGAGATTTATGTGCTTTAGCTTGCTGTAATTCTGCTTTATAAATTTTATAAAGTAAAGTTACTTCCCTACTTTATAAATCACCATTACCGTGGAACCAGTGGACAGTTAGAAAATTTTACTACTAACAGAGATACAAAAGTGGGAGGTAGATATAAAAAGGTTGACTACCCTGGTATAGAGTAAAAAGGTAAAATTCATCTTCTATTTATAAAGGTTATTGTGATAAAAGATTGAACATAAATGATTAAGATAAGCTTGAGCTGTTTATAAAATTATTTAGTTTTATGCAAAAGCATAGGTTATATTTTCCTGTTTAATGGTGATTTTTTAAAGTTTTAGAAATAAAAAAAAATTGTCTGTTAAAATATTGTGCCAAACATCTGTCTATATTAACTGCTTAGACCAGAGTGAAGGATGAAATTCATCTGTTACTTATAGCGGTGGCTTTGATAACAGACTGAAGATTCATGGTTTAGATAATCTTAGGGTAATATCATACTTCCCTATAAAGCTGCTTTAATATTTCAACCAGCAGACTAGTTATATATATAACAGAATAATGTATAATAAAATAAAATAATGGAACTAATTGTACACTTTTCAATGTATCTGTCAATCAATCAATCAATCAATAACGATTTCAGCTATCTTACAGCATATCTACTGTCTTGAATAGCATTTTAAGTTAGGATCACAAATCAAAATCTCATTAAAAACACATATTAACATTTTAATGCAAATGGCCACTGTTTTATAATTTGAATATATTTAACAAATATATTATTTGTTTAATAAGTTTTCAACCATATTTATAAAATATGCCAGTTTGATTTTTTTAAAATCATTTTCTATTTATTAAACAGAACAACATCAAAACAAACAAACAAAGAAAAATTATTGCAAATAACTGAAATGCAGACAAAGATTTAAATCTATTCTCAGAATAATGAAATATTTACACTATTGAAATACAAGTATAAAGTACATTCTTAACCTAGAAGTAATTAAAGGGGATTTGAACCTGACATTCAAGCTCACTACAGTCATTCATTCTATCCAGTATAATCAATACATATCTGATCACATACATGTAAAAAAGATAAATGATCTGCAATATATGTATTTCATGCCAAACCAGCATTTATAAATTAGTCTGGATCATTTATCTACACACATATATATAATTAGTGTTTAGTTTATATTAAGATAGCAAATCTACACCCTTTAATGGACAGGCTTCAATCCTCTCCACTCTCCAACTATTCATCCATCCATATCATATAAAATCTTATGATGAAATTCTCAAAGCCCTTCCTTGATGTTGCCAATATTATAGTCATATCCATGTTGATCTTAAGTCAATATGACCTCTCCTATGTAGGATCTTAATATGTCCACTTAAATATACAGAAGAGGAATTGACAGAATACAGGCTGAATATGTAATGTTGAAATACAAATATAATGTGTATCAATTTCTATTGGATATTATGGATGGCTGTAGGATTATGAAGGTCTGGGTTCAAATCCGTTTTAATTATATGTAGGTTAAGTATATATATATATATATATATATTATACTTGTATTTCAATATTACATATTTATCATGTATTCTACCCATTCCTCTTCTGTATATTTAAATGTTCATATTAAGGTTCTACATATAAGGAGTCTGATTGATTTACAGTCAACATGGCTATGACTATAATATTGGCATCATCAAGGGCTTTGAGCATTCCATCATCAGATTTTCTCTGATATAGATTGCTGAAGAATTGAAGAGTGGAGAGAACTGAAGCCTTCCCATTTAAGTGTATAGATTTACTAAGCACTGATTATATATCTATGTGTGGGAAATGATAATCTGGATCAACTGGTGAGTGCTCAGTTCAGCATGAAAAACATATATTGGAGATCATTAACTTTTTTACATGTGTGTGGTCATGTGTATCAATCATACTGGATGGTTGTAGAGAGCTTAAAAGTCTGAAGTCAAATCCACTTTAAATATTTATACTGTATGTTCATATCTATCTATCTATCTATCTATCTATCTATCTATCTATCTATCTATCTATCTATCTATCTATCTATCTATCTATCTATCTATCTATCTATCTATCTATCTATCTATCTATCTATCTGTCTATCTGTCTATCTATCTATCTATCTATCTATCTATCTATCTATCTATCTATCTATCTATCTATCTATCTATCTATCTATCTATCTATCTATCTATCTATCTATCTATCTATCTATCTATCTATCTATCTATCTATCTATCTATCTATCTATCTATCTATCTATCTATCTATCTATCTATCTATCTATCTATCTATCTATCTATCTATCTATCTATCTATCTATCTATCTATCTATCTATCTATCTATCTATCTATCTATCTATCTATCTATCTATCTATCTATCTATCTATCTATCTATCTATCTATCTATCTATCTATCTATCTATCTATCTATCTATCTATCTATCTATCTATCTATCTATCTATCTATCTATCTATCTATCTATCTATCTATCTATCTATCTATTCTCTTTCAAGGTACATTTATTTACTAATATAACTTGACCTATATTATATACCACATTGAATACATTCAATTTACTGATAATATGGTTCAAGGCAATGCATTTATAGTTATTTATCAAATACAAATGTTAACTGGAAATAACCAATAAACACTCCTTAATTAGAGTAATTCTGCTGTCATATAAAGTGAATTATCAAACGTTAAATATTATTTTCTATATAAACATATTTTTTTGTTTCATCTCTGATTTTTGAGCCTTTTCTATTTCTTCATATACTTTTAACATATTGTTTCAGTAACTTGGTTGGTATATAGTCTAGTTATTATAAACTTCTTATGCTAGTAGCTACTTTTCTATTAATTGTGATAATGGGATTGGGTGTTCGTGCAATTACATTTATATTTTTTTTATTACACATAATGACTTTTATTCTAATCCTTTTCTTGTTCTTATTTCTTTGTTTCTGTATATAAAGGTATAATATTGAGCATAAAGATAGCAATGATGGGGTATTATTTATTTAGAAAACTAAGAATAAAATCAATAATGTCAGGAGTTTTATTTGGAAAATGGGATAACTTTTATTAAACTATTTCTATTTAGCATATATATGAAAAGACATAAAATAATATAAAATAGATTGCCTCATTATATATTATTGGCATTGTGTTAGTAGATTGTTGATTAAAGTGGGAGAAGTAGTAATAATAGCTATAAAGATATGAGTGCTAAAGCAAGAAGTAGTAATTATTATTTTTTTTTCTAAATATAAGTACACAGATATACAATTTTTCTTGAAATTAAATTTTCAAGTAAAGGTGCTGATAAAACTTAATTTTAATACAGCAAGTTTTAGTGAAACTCAAAATTTTAGAGAACAGAATTTTAATTGAATAGATAAGTTGCTACAAGTTTTTATTTGAAAGGCTGAATTTTTGAAGGAAAAGGTACATGATTTTTGACTTTCTGGGAGATTTTAATTGAATGCCTTTTTATCTGAAACGTCTACATATTCCTATCAAACATTTATGATATTAAAATATTTGATGCAATAATACATGTTAATATTTTATTAATAGGAATGCTTCAATATTAGATTATTTCCTGTAAGAGAGTCTTATTAATGCAATACTGTTAAAATGCCAATTTTTTTATTAGAGATTTTAATGTAAATATTTGTAGAAACAGTAAAACATGATTCTAACCTAAGAAAATAATAATATTACTTCCATGAACTATTTATTAATGATTTTGAAATATCTGCATTGCTAATACAAAGTTTAAGCAGATAATTATAGTAAAGGAAATTGTATGTATGCTAATTCAAAATAATAAAATCTTATAGATTATGTTATAGTTAACAGGCAGATTTTAGAATAATTGATATTACATTAATGTTAATAGGAAAAGAATATTAATCAGATTATAGATTAACATAATGTAAGAATATAATAATATTTAATATTAATAATGGATTCTACTGTAGTCATATTGATAATTTTTTTTATAACTTTAAGCACTAAAATTGTCAATTGATATTTTTAAGGTAGTAATGATACTTTGGTAAGGAGTTTTTTAAAGATGCATTATGAAGTTTGTTAAAGAATCTTAATACTTCCTCTGAAAATTATTGTATTAATTAGTGCCTTAATTAAAAAATTTATGTCATTCTTTGCATGAGAGAATAATAAATGAATATTAAAGATAAAAGTTCATGGACTAACAAAATCATGAAGGAATGGAAGTTTAAAGCCAAGAATAAACTAAATTAAATGTTTTAAAATTTGCATGGAGGTTTGTGATGATGGCATTTTAATTGTACTTATATACATAACATAGAAGTCCCAATCGTTTTATATCATAGAGCACATTCTAAAATACTGATAAAGCAGAAGGAACAATCTTTTTTCAAAGTAAATTTATAGTATTTGTATAGAACATTTTTAATAATATAAAAGTGAAAGAATTTTTATTTTTCAAGTAATAAATCAATACTAGTATATTTTAAATGCCAAACTTTAAGATAAGATGTAATTAAAGGAGATTGGAACTTGACTTTCAAGTTATCTTTAGCTATCCACTCTATTTTATGCAAACAATACACATGACTACACATATGTGAAAAAGATAAATAATCTCCAATATATGTATTTTGTGCAGAACTAGTTCTTATCAGTTGGTTCAGATCATCACCTATCACACACATATATAGTCAGTGTTCAGCTTATATTAAGATAGCAAATCTTGAAAACTTTAGTGGACAGACTTCAATTCTCTCTACACTCCAACTCTTCATTTATACACACAATTGAAAATCTGATGATGGGATGACTTAAGGTCAACATGGATTTGACAACAATATTGGAATGGGCTTGAGCATTTTATCATCAGATTTTCAATGGTATGGATGGTTGAAGAGTTGGAGGATGGAGAGGATTGAAGTACATTTATTAATGTTTAATAATTTGGTATCTTAATATAAACTGAGCACTGATTATATATATATATGAAAAACAAAAACAAGTTATAATCATGTTAACTTGCTGTCACTTGTATTTATGATCAATAGATGGCGTTTTACCAAAAACACTGAACAAGCATACGTTTGTTTACATAAACAACAAAAAAGTCAGAATTCACTATCTCTTTTATTGTTCCCACCCTCAGATCAGCTGATTTCAAGCTAATTTGCTATCATCAGTGAAAGATAGAGCTAAAAACTAGATCTAAACACTGACTAAATTTGTTTATGTAAAAAGTTTCTATCAGTTTGCAAGCATGAAATTTTTCAGACCGGTAAAGTCTTCAAACTAAGCCTAACAAGCCAGATAGTTATATGGGTATGATCTCAGTTCAGTTTCACCACCCAGTCAAAGCCTCTGCAATATATATCATTGCAAAAACCTTTAAAGGTACATTTATGAAAAACAAAAACAAGTTATAATCACGTTAACTTGCTGTTGCTTGTATTTATGATCAATCGATGGCATTTTACCAAAAATACCAAACAAGCATATGTTTGTTTATGTAAATGACAAAAGAGTCAGAATTCACTATCTCTTTTATTTTGCCCATTCTCAGATCAGCTGATTTCAAGCTAATTTGCTATCATCAGTGAAAGATAGAGCTAGAAACTAGATCTAAACACTGACTCCAAGTGTTTATGCAAAAAGTTTCTATCAGTTTGCAAGCATGAAATTTTTCAGACCAGTAAAGTCTTCAGACTCAGCCTAACAAGTGAGACAGCTATATGGGTCTGATCTCAGTTCAGTTTCACCACATATTCAAAGTCTCTGCAATATATATATATATCATTGCAAAAACCTTTAAAGGTACATTTATGAAAAACAAAAACAAATTATAATCATGTTAACTTGCTATCACTTGTATTTATGATCAATAGATGGCGTTTTACCAAAAACACCGACCAAGCATACATTTGTTTACATAAATGCAAAAGAGTCAGAATTCACTATCTCTTTCATTTTGCCCACCCTCAGATCAGCTGATTTCAAGCTAATTTGCTATCATCAGTGAAAGAGAGAGCTAGAAACTAGATCTAAACACTATATTAAAGATGATGACCTGGACCAACTAATGAATGTTGGTTTAGCATGAAGTATGTATAATAGAGATCATTTATCTTTTTCACTTGTGTGTGATCATGTGTATTGGTAGTATGAGATAGAGTGTTAGCTGAAGATATCTTGAAAGTCCGAGTTATTTTTTAGTTTGGTCAATTCCACTATCAATAATTAGTTTCTAAAAAAAGTCTTCAGGTGCTATTGGCAATACAAAATTTAAAGTTGTATTACAATTTTTGACATATTTATAATTTTTTTTTCAAACTAAGAAATATTTTATTGAAATTTAATAATACACATTTTTTGTTATATTATAAATTTAAGCTGATTTTAAAGATTTCCTTTTGCATAAAATAAAATTTAAAAAAAAAATTATGTTTTCAAAAAAATACTTTTAATTTTGTTTAAATTAAAAATTTAATAGAAAATATGTTATAATAATGACAATAAAAATTATTAAATATAATAACAAAAATTATATCAATCTCAACATTAGTTGTCAGTGCGATCTTTGGCATTGCATTTCATTGGCCAAGGCTTCATAATTAGGATTGTAAGATCATATTCCTGCAGCATAAACTTTTGTTGGCTTGAAGTTGGCATTGCTTCTGTTATGCATTTTCAAATTGATTTTGGTTTTTTATATTGTTATTAATTACCAACTGTTAATTTGTATTGCATTCCTATTAGCTTTAAGAACATCACATCTGCATTAATCATATTAATGCTGCTCTCCCTTTTTAATTGTTTGCATTGTTTTAAGTTTTTTTAGTTTCTGATGACCGGTTAAATGAGATTTTTTTTGTAGTAATCAAGTAGTGGTAGATACACACATATCAGACTGTGAGCACAGGGTTGGTGATCTCTGATCTAACATTAAAAATTGAATTTTTTTAAAAAAAATTAAACTTCATTTAAATTGCCCAATTACATTAAACTTTTGATAAATCTGTTTGCTATTAATAACAGTTGAATGTAATTAGAAAATTTTAATAGAGTTTACAATTTTTCTAAAGATATTCAATATTTAATGTTAGATGATGGAAATAATCTAATATATAAGTTTAACTAAATGTTTTAATGATTGACTATAAAAAGTTAACTTTTTAGTTAAAAAAAGTCTGATTTCTAAATATGATCAAAAAAAAGATGAAATCAATAAACATTTTCGATATCTAATGTTTTTAATGTTGAATTTTTTTAAAATTTTGAATAAAAATTCAAAGTTTAAAAAAATAGGTATAAATATAAAAGTTGATATTTTCTTATGGGTTTATATTTTATTTGCCAGAATTCTTTTCTTTAAGATAAACAAATATCTATCCTTGCTTAAAGGGATATTTTAAATTGCTATTATTTTTCATATTTTGATTTTGTTTTAAAACTTACTGTGGTGGGTTTAATTGTTATAGCATCTCCATGCACTACAGATGATCCCTGAGAGTATACATAATTTAATGTCAATAATTAAACAATTAAACAAATCCATCTTTCTTTATATCTGTTACAATGATTATTTTATTAAACCTTATCAATCTGATCTGATACTTTTGATTGATTAACAAACTTCTTCAAAACTAAAAGATATAAACAGATGATTTACCATATAAACAATACAAACAAATATTATAGCACCTTGTAAATTAACTCATTTTTATATATATATATATATATATATATATATATATATATATATATATATATATATATATATATATATATATATATATATATATATATATATATATATATATATATATAATTAAAAGCCAGTCAACACTTAGAAATCCCAATACCATTAACAATCAACAATTTCAAATTGTTATCAAGGCAACATCCTTTTAACAATAAAGGTGGAATCTCAACTTTATTAATGGTCTAATGTAGTTATATAGACACTAAAGATTGCAACTTGACCACATATATTGAAATTATTGATACAAAAAAGTTTAAATAATTTTCTTTAAACAGGTAAAAATAAACTATTGTGAATGTTGATTAATAAATAGTCAATTATAACATTACAAACTGCAATAAAAAATCCAAATTGCATCCAAAGTATTAAGTGTAATATATGTAATCAAAATTATCTCAAATTCAAAATTAAACCAGACTAGCCCCCCCCCCCCAAAAAAAAACAAAAAAACAAACAACAACTTTAAACCACAACCATTGATTTCACTGCTACAAGCAGACTTCTCAAGTGTAAAGAAATAAAACATACCAGAAAAATATACTAAAAATTCCCATAATTCCCAATTACATTCCACACACCATTAATATTAAAAGAACTGTTTAACAAATTATACTTTAGTCATTTACTATTGAGAAGTCTTCTTGTAGCAGTGAAAACAATGGTTGTAGTTTAGAGTTTATTTTCTTTGGTTAGTCTGGTTTAGTTTCAATTTGGGGTGATTTTGATTAGTATATATATATTATAATGATTGGGGTGATCATAAAGTCTTACTGTATCTGCACTACAGGGTGCCACCAGGTTATTTGAACCTGGAAAATTTATAGAGTAGGCAGATATGTGCTGTTAAGATCTAATTTTTACATATGTTTTATTCCGACCATCAGCCCATGCCACTAGCTCATGGAGAGTCAGAGATTTAATATAAAACTTGCTTAAAAGAAATATATTAATATTTAAAAAAAATGAAATAAGCCATTGCCAGTAATTAACATACAAATATTTATTAACGCACATATTAATAAATTTGAGGAATAAAATTTATCTTTAAATTTTAATATTAATTTTTAAATTTAGATTACGAATTTAATAATATTTTATTAGAGTGTCGAGTATGAATAGACTACATAGATTGCATTTGAAAAGAAAATATTCTATCTCTGATTTAACCTTAGGCCAAAAGTTTGCAGTCAAAACAATGCCAATCTATGTGATACATCGATGTATTCAATGCAGCATGAATATGACAGCACAATACCACACTGTCAGGAATGCACATCTGCGCAGCATTATTAGAGAAGACATTGACTCTCATCCAGTACAGGAATGGTACACCTGTCTGATGAGAAGTACAATAAAAAAAACTCCATAAAGAAGGGACTGCATTTTCCGTCTTACTATCCCATTCCATAGGCTAAAGGTGTGATCCAAGGAGCAGGTAATATGTCTGCTTCTGATGGTCAGTACAAAATCGGACTTATTTTGTCCAAGTGCGGCAAATCATGTGATCTGCCTGTAGCAGACCTTCATATTACATTTACTAATTATACCAATATATCCAGTCGATTAACCCAATTTCACTATGAAACAAATAACCTAAGATTTACCCTCCCTTAAACTAACATAACTTTAGGAATCTATGCAACCATTCATGCCTGACTTAAATTTAACATTTATTAAAAGTTGTTTAACAAAAAAAAAATCATAATAAAAACATAAAAGAATAAAAAAAAAAAAACTTAATGGAAATGATTTAAAAAAATACATTAAATAAAATTAATAATTAATAATGATTTACTTTGGTGAGATATGATTCTATTTCTATTTAAAACTGAAAAGGTTTTGATATTAAAGTTCTTACTGTTTTGAAAATGTTCATTAGTTCTATAGTTCTTACTGTTTTAAAAATTTCATCTTTATCAGTTTCTTGCCATTTGGCATCCAGTGTTAATTGTCCCGAATTCCTGGGAGACTGGTATGCCATTGGCATTTTATTTATTCATCCATAGGTCCTTTACTTTTGCTAGTAATTTATTTCCGGGCCCTGATAGCCTATAGTCTGCAATATGGGAAAACAATGTCATTTTTTAAAGAAAAACTGAAGGAATTGAAAGTGCATCTTTCAATCCCTTCTCCTTCAACTCTCTCTGACTTAACATATATCACACCCCTCTCTATCACATCTCTTTCTCTCTCTTTTTATATTAAACTTTCAGATCCAGTGGACATTATCTCATGACAATGTTTCCTGAGGGATTTCTTTTATTGGCCATTCTGTTCCCATTGTTTTTTCTCTCCTATCTGACCTTTAATTATACATTTTGAAATCCCCAATGGCTAGTTCACTTGGACTAATTAAAATAATCATTTTCATTTTACACAATAGAATTAATTAGATTATTGTACATTTTTTTTTATCTTTAATTCTTTTAAGTTCTTTTTTTTTCTGAAAGTTTAGTTTTAAAATATTTTTAATTTTTCATCTGTGCGATTTTATATATATAAAGTTTAGATGACTTTTAATTTTCAATTTTTAATTTTTAAAAAATAAATTTTATTTGCGAACTTTATTTTTAATTTTAATTATTATAATAATGTAACGGCATGTAAGCCCGTTACAATATACACCACATTTAATATATATATAATATACAAATCAATATATATATCAAAATACAGTACAATTTATATAAATTATATTCTTTTAGAAGTACTTTCGACTATACACTTTGTAGTCTTTATCAACTATATAACATTGAATAATCAAAACGAGACAACCCTTAACAATACCCATTGTTCAATTCAGATTTCCCACAATTCTGTTATCTTAACATTTGATGACTGGCGATTCATTAACATTTGACGATTTCTTGAAATCAACATAGCCTCTTTTATTTTACATTTATTATGACAACATTCAATTTGAATAATTTTCATATTTTTATAATCAAATTTAAATCCATATTGACAAGATTTATTATGATCAAATATAACAGATGATGAAGGTTTATTTACATCTGTTCCATATTGATTCTCTTTTTGAATTCTATTATATAAAAGCATATGTTCTTTTATTCTCTTCTCAAATGCACACTTAGATTCACCAATGTATTGTATGCCGCATCCAAATATCAATCTATATATAATAGAATTTTGATTAAACTTTGAATTTTGAATTTTAGAATTATTAAGCAATCTATTTATGTTATTTGTAGAGAAAAAAGCAATATGACACAAAACATTACAAATTTTCCTAATAAACTTGACCTGCTCATCTGATATAAATGGCATTGAAATCCATTTCATTTTGATATTTTTATTTTTAATTTTATTATAGTGTTGATTTCTTTTAAATCCTTTAATAATATTAGCAATATCATTTTTATAATAACCAATTTTTAACAAGTCATTAACAAATAAATGTACATTTTTAATTTTATCACTAGAATATTTGCATAATTTTTCATTTCGAAATAAGAATGATTTCAACCCAGACAGCTTATGACACATAGGTACATGTGATTCATATGGAATTGAAACTAGAGGTTTTATTCCATATGAATCACATGTACCTATGTGTCATAAGCTGTCTGGGTTGAAATCATTCTTATTTCGAAATGAAAAATTATGCAAATATTCTAGTGATAAAATTAAAAATGTACATTTATTTGTCAATGACTTGTTAAAAATTGGTTATTATAAAAATGCTATTGCTAATATTATTAAAGGATTTAAAAGAAATCAACACTATAATAAAATTATAAATAAAAATATCAAAATGAAATGGATTTCAATGCCATTTATATCAGATGAGCAGGTCAAGTTTATTAGGAAAATTTATAATGGTTTGTGTCATATTGCTTTTTTCTCTACAAATAACATAAATAGATTGCTTAATAATTCTAAAATTCAAAATTCAAAGTTTAATCAAAATTCTATTATATATAGATTGATATGTGGATGCTAGGTACAATACATTGGTGAATCTAAGTGTACATTTGAGAAGAGAATAAAAGAACATAAGCTTTTATATAATAGAATTCAAAAAGAGAATCAATATGGAACAAATGTAAATAAACCTTCATCATCTGTTATATTTGATCATAATTAATCTTGTCAATATGGATTTAAATTTGATTATAAAAATATGAAAATTATTCAAATTGAACGTTGTCATAATAAACGTAAAATAAAAGAGGCTATGTTGATTTCAAGAAATCGTCAAATGTTAATGAATCGTCAGTCATCAAATGTTAAGATAACAGAATTGTGGGAAATCTGAATTGAACTATGGGTATTGTTAAGAGTTGTCTCGTTTTGATTATTCAACGTTATGTAGTTGATAAAGACTACAAAGTGTATAGTCGAAAGTACTTCTAAAAGAATATAATTTATATAAATTGTACTGTATTTTGATATATATATTGATTTGTATATTACATATATTGTGAAACGAATACAGATATCAAACTATTTATTACATATATATATATATATATGTACGCCAATGTATATATCCTCAAAATTTATACTACATTTATATCATAAAAAGTTAAATGCATTTAGTCTTAGTATTTTTTTTTTTTTATAAAATATAGAATTTTATTCAGAAATTTTGTTACAATAAATCATTTTATATTAATTAATATCAAAATTATATAAAAAAAAAACTATAAACAGTTAACCTAAAAAACTTAAAGTCTTATTTTATTTATTAGTTTTCTATTATTAACCTAAATATTAATGTATAAGCTTTAAATTTTATAAATTCTTTTTTCTATAAAATACCTTTATAAATATAGTTTAAAAATTCTTACTATTGATTTACAAATATAAGGTATATTATTATTATTATTATTATTATTATTATTATTATTATTATTATTATTATTATTATTATTATTATTATTATTATTATTATTATTATTATTATTATTATTATTATTATTATTATTATTATTATTATTATTATTATTATTATTATTATTATTGTCATTAAGTAGTCTGTTTTTAATATAGTGACATTATGCTTTTTTATTATATAAATTTATCATTAGAAATTAATTTACAATTCTAAGAAGTCAAAAATCATTAAAAGTGAAAGTATATTAAAATTGATGTTAAATTAATACTTTTCATTATTAAAATATTCATTTTAAAATATAGTACTATTTCTATTTATTTCAAAAATTTCATTTTCAATCTTATTGTTTATACATCTTTTAATTAAAGTACTTATTGGTCATATGATTTTTTTTTAAAATTACTTTTGGTCAAATAATATTTTGGTTCTTTTTGTGATTTTCTAGCAGTCAGTATTTTGGCTATCAATATTGCATTGAAAAACACAAAAATATTTTCACCATTAAAATGTGATCAAAACACCTTTTTGATAAATAAATTTATATGATTATTTTTAAAGCTATATTTGACTTATCAACTCATTGTATTGAACAAATATATCTAAAAAAGTTAAAACATATTCTTGTCAAACTAAAACTTAAAACATTGTATATCATGATGGAATATTTGTAGATATTTAAAAATATGGGCAATATGTTTAATTTTTTTAAATACGTATAGTCCAATGGATTTGTGCATCTGATTAGATTATTATTAAATGTGCTTCTGTTATTACATTTTATAAAAATATGAAAGATATTAAATAAAAAAATATTTTTTAATTTTTCTTTTGCAATAAATTTTATTACTTTCATTTGTTTCATTTTTTGTTTTTTAGCAATATTTTCTTTTTCATGTAATTTCTATATTCTATATATTTAGTTTTCCACATTTTTCTTTATTTTACTAAAACAAATGATTAAACATAATTCTTATCTTTTTTAACTCATTTTCTATTTTCATATTCCATATGATTTTAATGGAAAGTTCTCTTTAGCGTTCAAAATAATTTGTATACTGTTTTATTTCAAAAGAGCTAAGTAACTTTTTTTTTTATAAATTTTCAAATATTTAATTTTATTATTTGCATTTTCACATTAACATTTGCAGCTTATAAATACTAAGAGTTGCAGCAGAGTGGAACTACACATATTTTATGCTGTTCCTAATTTGATTTTGAATTATTACTAGTATTATTATTAATATTTGCTTCTCTATCAATATTTTTATTTATATTGTTTACAGCTCTACAACCCTCCACCGCCAATATATATATATCTTTTACTTTTTTCTAATAATTTCGAAATTTACTACATTATTTATAAACTAATATTAGAAACATATTTTATTATTTGTTATTTTAAATTTATTTTATGTAATGTTTTTTTTTTTTTAAATTTAGACAATAAATCTTCAAATATTTTCTTAGCAGTTCTAATTCTTAATTTCTTTTTATGAATTAGAAATTAATATGTTAAATAATTTATACAATTTTAGTGTTGATAATTATTTTTTAATAAAGTTAAATGTCATACACGTTTCAAGAAATTCATTTCAAATTAATAATAATTGTGACACAATAATTAAAAATACTCTCTGATGACTATAAATGGCATATATGTCAAACAGTTTAAGTAGAAAAATAAATACTTGTCAGTTTTTCAGTAGAAAATCCTTATTATTAAAATTGAAAAAATAAATTTATCACAGCATTAATTAGCAAAAAGTTATGTTGTATCACTTATGCAGAGCGGCGTTACACTAATAGTGCAAGTTATCACTCAGATGTAAACCAGAAGTAACAAACTCAGCAGCACAAATATTGCCTGATGTATTAATATGACATTAGACCAAGGATTTAAATAAAAACGCAAATATTTATTATTGTTAAAAGTTTAATATCAACATAAACCACACATTAATTAAATTACCATTTGCATCTCTGGAGATAAATGATTATATATATATATATATATATATATATATATATATATATATATATATATATATATATATATATATTGACACTAACAAGGTCTTTTGGCTTTCTTATATAACATACAAAAAGTAGCACATATTTGCATTCAAACAGCAATTTAATTCAAAATAAAACATAGAAGGATGAAGCTATAAAATTACAAAAATACAATTTATATAAAATGTATTATAAATGTGTGTAATGCTCAGAGTTTGTGAGATTTGGGTGAGGGCATATTTTTTTTCAACAACTCTTGTATTATAAGGATAAAAGAACTAGAAGTAATAGAAATATTTTAATATTTATTAGTAGAAGGAGAAGGATAGTTGAAATATGTCATCTTTTTCCATAGATTAATTATGTCTAAAGGAAGTAGTAAAATAAAGTTACATTATTTACCCAATTTATTCAGTATACTGAATATTTACTATAATAAATAGAGTGGTTTGAACTTAGGATTTTTAATCTATATTCATCTTCCACTCCATCTCAAACAATAGATACACATAAACACACACATGTGAAAAAGATAAATGATTCCCAATATATGTATTTCATGCAGAACCAGCACTTGTCAGTTGGACCATCATAATCTCACCCCCCATATATATATATATATATATATATATATATAATCAGAACTCACCTTATCTTAAGAGAGAAATTCCCTAAAGTTTAATGAACAGGCTTTAATCTTTTCACCCTTCCGGCAATTCAACTGTCCATTTTATTGAAGAACCAATGGTGAAATATTTAGGAATTGATATTGTAGTTGAATTCATATACACTTTAGATCAATCCAATCCCTCATATTATCAGACCATTACATATCCATTTATATTAATAGATGATGGATGGGATGGACTTACACCATGATGTAACCTATTTTCAAGGCAATATATAATTAACCTATTCCATTCAGAATACTGAATGTTTACTAGAGAAATTTGAACTTATGATTTTTAGTCTATATTCATCTTGTACAGCATCTAAAACAAATGTTATACATGATCATACACATATATACATAAGGGATTAGCAATTAATTTTTTTTGTCTAGACTAAACTTACGTAATTTAAAATGAGTTCTAAATAAAAATATCATCAACAATATTTAAGGGATACAAATAAGATGCAAAAGAACATTTTTTCTATGACCTGTAATAAAATTATATAATATTAAGAAATTTGTACTTCAAATTAATAATTTGTATTGATAATGCAAGATAACTCATATTTTAAAATCGTTAATTTTTTTTTTTTAAATTTTAAGTATATCAATGTTATAACATGGAGTGGAGAGTGGTGGGTTGTGTGAAAGTCTGTGCTTATATACCCTATAATATTACATATATCACATTGTAGAGATGTCTGCCCATCCCTAGTACATGTATTAAATGAATTGGGTCCTGTACATGAGAGATCAGATTGACCTTAGGTCAATATAGGTATGAGAAGAATCTCGGTCTCAGGGTGGCCTTTGAGCATTTCATCATCAGATTTTCTGTTGGATGGACAGTTGAAGAGTTGGAGTGTGGAGTAGATTGAAGCCTGTCCATAAAAGTATGAAGATTGGCTACCTTAATATATATCTGAGCACTTATAGCATATATATGTTGAGATGGTAATCTGGATCAATTGATGATTGCTGGTTTAGCATGAAATATGTTTATTGGTGATTATTTATCTTTTCGACATATATGTGTTCAAATGTATCAGTGTTATGAGATGAAGTGGAGAGGGGTGGGTTGTGTGAAAGTCTCTGCTCATATACCCTATATATTACATAAATAGACACAGGTATATAATAAGCCTTTGTTTCAGTTATGAAAGACGTTAGTTAACTGGATAATTAAATAGTAACTAAACGTGTTGTAAAACATCAAAAAGAAAAAAAAAGTTGTATAATTAAAAAAAATAAAACTAGTAACTTGATTCAAGAGATCAGATGAATAAACAATAGAAAATCATAAAGGAGAAAATTATTAAGGAATTTTTAGTTTTAATTTACATTTCTATCTGGCCATCTATTTTTGCCTATATCTCAGATAGTTCTTGTAGATAAAAGCCACCTTAACCAAAGGAAAAAAAAACATCCAAAATTGAGGAATTAAGAGCCAGCAAGCTAAGTCTAACTAATACTCAAAAGTCAGGTACATTCTTGTTGTATGAAATAACCATATAGAAGCAGTAATGATGCCATGGAGTGGTATTGAATTTTATAACCTCGAGATGAAGGACACCAGCTAAAAATCATTTAAAGAACTACTATGAAACCTGACGAAGCCAGCAGACCATTTGTTGCTTTTTAGAAACAAATAATTCAATTATAAGCCAACAATTAAAGAAATGATATGTTAGATTATTTCCATAATCCATGAGTAAAGGTTGGATGTATAGAAAATTTTAAACTTTATTTAAACTTTCCAAATACAAACAACTTATTAGTAATAACACACAAATAGATACTATTTGAGTAGGATATCTGGGTTTGAAGACATGTAGGTGTCTGAAAATTTCAGATTTTTCACTCAATAGATAACTTGTAGATAAATGCTAGCTTTGAGTTAATATTTTTAGATCTTGTGTTTGAAACTATTCTAGCACCTCACTGAGGAGTGACAAAGCATGAAACCATTAGTCTGAGATTAGGGTGTGGTTTCTACATAGAGATTTTTAAATGCTTTTTCTTTCTGTCATTTATCAATAAGCTTGTTAGAGCAATTAGCACAGCTCATTATTTTTATTTACAAGCTTAAAACAAGATTAGATCATGTGATATATGACTTTAATTTTTACTGATTATTTATAGTCTTTTGTTTTAAGTTTTAAGCAATGTTATATTGCCAAGGCCGTTAGTATATAGTTTGGCTGAAGATCTTTCAGCCCCAAACAGCTATTTGAGTAGGATAGCTGGGTTTAAAGACATGTAGGTGTCTGAAAATTTCAAATTTTCCACTCAATAAATAACTTTTAAATAAGTGCTAGCTTTGGATTGATATTTTTAGATCTAGTGTCTGAAACTATAAAACCATTGGTCTTAGGTTAGGGTGTGGTTTTTAGATAGAAATTTTTAAATGCATCCTCATGCTGGCATTTATCAATAAACTTGTTAGAGCAATTAGCACAGCCCAATTAATTTAAACAATAACTTGAACTAGTAAATATTTGAAAATGCTGCTAATATATAACACCAAAATATCTTGATAGTATATACTGTCAAAAAACATGAATAAGATAAAAATACAATCATAAAAACAACTATCAAATAAGGTACCTAAACTTTATTTAGTGTATGCACAAACTTAGCAAATTTACTAAGTAAAATTTTTTAAAATTATTTTTATATAAAGATTTATAAAGTCAATACTGATAAAATTAGATTATTTTTACTATTCTCTAAATACTTACTAAACTATGCAATATTATCTTATTGAATATTAGTATTATTATAGTATTGTATTATATATATATATATATATATATATATATATATATATATATATATATATATATATATATATATATATATATATATATATATATATATATATATATGTAATAAATTAAGTTTGATGTCTGTATTCTTTCCAAAATACACCTGTCTTGTTTATGCGTATTATTTTAATGTGATTTTGAAGTTATGCGATTCATGTTTCTTTTTAATATCTTTCATATTTCACTATATTTATTAGATATCAAAAAATTTAAATTATTAATAACTTATTTTGACTTGAAATACTTTTTTTTTTCAAAAATATAACATTATATTAGCAGTTAATGTGAATATTGTCTGAAGCTGTATTTAGAATCTTAGCTTCTATGTAAATAACTACTTATACTAATGAGTAAATATTAATAATAGATTTATACTTACGTATAAAAATATTGCAATAAATATTCAAAAATTTTAAAACTTTAAAATATATTTTGTTAGATATAACGGAAATGAATAATCTTTTAGATTTTTAAAATAAACAATGAAGATTTTATTATTTTGTAAATTGAAAATAATCTTTCTAATGATAATATATTATCTTTTTGTTTTGATTGTCATCTCATTTTTAAATATAGAAACAAAATGTGAACATTTAAAATTTATTTCAGTAGTAAAAATCATTTAATTATAGATTTTAGTTTGATGTGTGAGACAAAGACACATGTCAGAAAATGCTAAAATCTGAGTTTCCTGCAATGAACCTTTTAAATTCCAATGAGAACTAAATAGTTATATGTCTGGATATTACAAGCTTTATAAGCAATTAGTAAAATCATCATCTCAAAATTTAATCACCGATTACATTGTCGATAGACAACCATTAACACAGCACAAGACTGAAAGTGGCACTAGTTGTACTTGCTCTTGTGACAAATTTGATTTCTTACCAGTTAACAAACAAATGCATATTGTCAAATAGTGTAATGATTAAAATATGTATGAAAAATGTACAATTAAATACTGTAGTTAATAAAAAAAGTAAAAAAAGTTCATCTTGCATTAATTTTTTTCAAATATTTGAATTATTTATTAGTCATACTTTATTTCCTTATTTTTTTAATGCGAATTTTAAAGTAATTTTTTATTGTTGCTTTGCTTTTATGTGATTTCTGAAAATTACAGAACCTATCCCCCATTTTTCAAGGTTAGTTAAGTCTATTTTTGTGCAATTTTTTTAATATGGGGTTTCTGCAAAACCTATCTAGTGCATAAAATGAGACCCAGGTGTATATGTAATATTCAAATCAATATATACATATATTAAAATACAGTAAAATTCACATAAATTATCTATAGATATCATTCATGTATTGTCAATCTTTAAAATAATCAATGTCTTAAGGATTAAAATAATAATTTACTGGGTAAAGTGGATAATGATTGGGATATATTGACATGAATTATTTATTTTTATGATATATAATATATATGTAAAATAATAACTTACCCATTTAAAAAATTAGATTATATGTACATTTTAAATTATAATATATATATATATATATTGTAACGTTTTTCGTATATACTAGGCCCTTAATATCAAAAAGTAATTTGTACTTTATATATAAATAAATGGTACAATATATATATATATATATATATATAAAGAGTAATGCTTTTGATTACATTATAATGATTATAAACTAAGTAGTGTAGACAAATAAAAGTGGTTGTGATTTTCCAAGAATTATATATATTCATATTAGTAGATTGTCTATATATATTATATAATCTTTAAATTGGTTTATAAAGATTATCTCTTTAATTTTTCTACTGTTATGATGTCTTTCTTTATTTAATATTCTTGTATAATCTGGCCTAAAAATAAATATAAAATTACAAGAATTTCATGACCAAAAAAAAAACTGAAGCAGTATTGAATTGACTATTCTTAGCATTTTTTACATGATTGTTTCTTTTGTAGTTATTCTAAATAACTGAATTTTGCTTACATTCATCATATGGGTATAACATTTATGTCTGATTTTAGGTTCCATTTACTGAAAAAAACATAAAACTAAAATGTAGTTTTTAGAAAAAAAACCCATGATTAGCAATTAATTTTAAATGAAAATAAATTATATAAAAATCCCAGACTAAACAAATAGAGCACTGCACCAACTTCATTGACATCTTACAAACAGGAACTGGATTAATAAAACTGTTGTAAAGATAAATGCTTGAGAAATTCTTGAACAGTTGTTTAGAAGTAGATTACATAATCATGTAAAAAATACTAAGTCTAATAAGTCTACTATTGCCTCAGTTTTCATTGACCATGAAATATCTTGTAAGTTTATATTTACCTTTATCCCAGATCATACAAGAATATTAAATGAAGAAAGGCATCATAAAAAGAACAAAATTTAAAAAGTCAATATAAATCAATTTAAAGACTGTATAGACAATCTGTTAATATTTACATACTCAGTTCTTGGAAAATCATGTGATATTTATTTTTTTGTCTACATTAATTTAGTTGATAATGATTACAATGTAATCAAAAATACTTCTATTTAATATATATAGAAAACAGAGGTTAGTATTTACACCATGTTTTGACTAGTATTATTGTCCACTCTTCTTCAGGTGTTTCTGGCCTATATGCACAGTGACAATAATTGCTTAAAAGATTGAACTCACACCTTTAGATTCATGAATATCAAATTTAAGGGCTCTACCAACTGAGTTATTCTGTCAAAGGCTCAGTTGGTAGAGCATTTGCTTTAAATTTGATATTCAAGAATCTAAAGATGTAAGTTCAACTTTTAAACAAATATTGTCACTGTGCATATAGGCCAGCAACACCTGAAGAAGAATGGAGAATAATACTACTCTCAACATTATGTAATTACTAACCTGTGTTGTCTATTTGTGTGTTATTCTAACAAGTTATTTGTATTTGGAAAGTTTAAATAAAGTTTAAAATTTTCTATACATTCGACATTCACTCATCGATGATGAAAATAGTCCAAAACATCACATCTAATAATATACCATCATTATAAACCTTCAGACAAATATGGTACTACAACATCTAATTTTTCCTCACTAAATATCACATTTCAAACATGAATTTATATACTATAATCACATTTTCTTCATGATTTAAATAATATACACCTGTAGTCGAAAGCACATGTACTGATTTTTTTCTAAGCATTTTTTAAATTGGTTATGAATTTGAAATGTGTCACTCTTATAGAAAAACATGCATTCCCAATCAAACAAAAACCTTGCTGAGAACCATTCACATGGATTATATATATATGAAAAACAAAAAACAAGTTAAAAACTTGTTAACACTTGTATTTATGTCAACAGATGGCATTCTACCAAAAACACCGTCAAACGTATGTTTACATAAACGTCAGAGCATGCATTCACTATCTCTAACTTTAATTCCACTTTCAAATCATGATTTCAAGCTATTTGCTATCATCAGAGAAAGACAGGAATTTTAGAAACTAGATCTAAACACAAACTCTGAGCGTTTATGAAACAGTTTCGATTCAGCTTGAAAGCGTGAATCTTTTAGACATGTAATGTCTTCAAACTCAGCATAGCAAGCCAGATAGCTATATGGCTCTGATCTCAATTCAGCATCACCACATAGTAGAAGCCTCTGCAATATATATCATTTCTAGAAAGACCTCAAAAGTACATTTATGAAAAACAAAAAACAAGTTAAAAATTTGCTAACACTTGTATTTATGTCAACAGATGGCGTTCTACCAAAAACACCATCAAGCGTATGTTTACATAAATGTCAGAGCATGCATTCACTATCTCTAACTTTAATTCCACTTTCAAATCATAATTTCAAGCTATTTGCTATCATCAGTGAAAGACAGGAATTTTAGAAACTAGATCTAAACACAAACTCTGAACGTTTATGAAAGTTTCTATTCAGCTTGTAAGCGTGAATCTTTTAGACACATAATGTCTTCAAACTCAGCATAGCATGCCAGATAGCTATATGGGTCTGACCTCAGTTCAGCATCACCACATAGATGAAGCCTCTGCAATATATATCATTCCTAGAAAGACCTCAAAGGTACATTTATGAAAAACAAAAAAACAAGTTAAAAACTTGCTAATTCTTGTATTTATGTCAACAGATGGCGTTCTACCAAAAACACCATCAAGCGTATGTTTACATAAACGTCAGAGGATGCATTCACTATCTCTAACTTTAATTCCACTTTCAAATCATGATTTCAAGCTATTTGCTGTCATCAGTGAAAGACAGGAATTTTAGAAACTAGATCTAAACACAAACTCTGAGCGTTTATGAAACAGTTTCTGTTCAGCTTGCAAGCGTGAATCTTTTAGACACATAATGTCTTCAAACTTTGAGGTCTTTCTAGCAATGATATATATTGCAGAGGCTTCTACTATGTGGTGATGCTGAACTAAGATCAGACCCATATAGCTATCTGGCTTGCTATGCTGAGTTTGAAGACATTATGTGTCTAAAAGATTCATGCTTGCAAGCTGAATAGAAACTGTTTCATAAACGCTCAGAGTTTGTGTTTAGATCTAGTTTCTAAAATTCCTGTCTTTCACTGATGATAGCAAATATCTTGAAATCATGATTTGAAAGTGGAATTAAAGTTAGAGATAGTGAATGCATGCCCTGACGTTTATGTAAACATACGCTTGACGGTGTTTTGGTAGAACGCCATCTGTTGACATATATATATATTGAAGTGGTAAATCTGTAGTACATATTTAACTTCACTGTCTGATGACATTACATACCTTTAAAGTAGGATTTGAACCAGTTTATATGTTTATTTGGTCATGCAGGAATGTTAAACACACGCATATACACATAACATCCACTCTGTTTATTTAAGAAATGGTTATGTGTAACCAGTTGAATTATTATTTTAGCTTAAATATATTTTATTTCCAAGCTTGTAAATTCCCTTCACTTAGATAATTGTGTATGTGCGTATATGTTTACAGATATAAAAATGAATACAATTAATGTAAAGCTAAAGCAATGCCAGAAAATTCTAAAAAGTATTATTACAATTTAAAAATGTCATTCTCATTTCAAGTCAAACCAAAAAAATCATATTTTAAAATTATTTGCAATTTTAAAAATACTTTTAAATAATGCTTTCTGGAACGTATTGTTTACATCTTCCAATATTGCCAAATTTCAATTATAGGAGGAGCAGAAGTTCTAGGAACATGCAAAAGGAGTTCAAATCACTCTTCTCTCTGGTATTTCTGTAGAGAGTGGAAACAAAATGGACTGTGAGTAAAAGGAATTTGCCTCCCTGATCTTAAATCGCCTTTGTTCTGCCTCCCTGCTATGCCATCGCTACTTGAGAACTGTTATGTCTTACTGTAAAAGAATATTGGAAGATGCCTACCATTATTTTATTAATATTGTGCCTTGCTAAACTTCGTATACGTTATGATAAGTGGCCACCATAACTTCTAAAGGTAATTCGTTTTGCCGAAGAATGAACTCTTAATTCTCCTCACTTCATTTCTTTCCTAAATCTTAATTGTAATCAGAATGTAATCTTTATTTATTTTTTAACTGACTATAAACTTAATTATCGTTAAATTTGTGATTTTCTCTCTTAAGTTTTAAACTTGTTCTTTGAAATGCTAAGCACAGAATTATGTACTTTAAATCTATCATTAGCTTTTCAAGTTTCACACTCTTATTATTTTATTTCATGCGTCAAAACTTATTTTAAATATATATCTTATTAAATTAGTTTTAGTGTGCTAATGTTTTAATCTAGCGAATATTTAAATAGTTAAACGTAAAACTTCTTATTGAACGCTATTCGCTCGGTTAAATATTTTGAAATTATGCTTAATGGCGGATTGTTTAAAAATCATATCACTATCGATATTTAAATGCAATTTATGTTCTTTTAATAAATTTGATTATTAATACATTTTAATAACTATTTATTACTTATATGCCATTAAGAGTTAAATTAATTATAATATATTGTCGTTTAGGAATGCTTGGGCTTGTTAAATAGGAAATAATATTTTCCCTCTTCTATATTCGATATCCTAAATTTATTAAAGTTATACGTACGATGCTGAGTGGGTTATTATTTTATCATGGCGTTACACATGATATTATTGCTTTATTTAAGCTTATATTATTTCATTAGTCATTTCAGACTTAAGCCATACTTATATTTTGCTTTATCATATTTATCATCCGAACTCCAGATTTTCTTCATGTAACTCGTCTAGGAATGAGGTTTGGTAGAACCGATATCAGGATAAACATTAGAGTATTAAGGTTCTGCTTGTGACACATCAGAGGGCATACCATGGAATCCTTACTGCTCATATTTTCGAATACCGCCTTGTGATAAATACAAGAGGAATCATATATGTGATAAAGTTTTTCAGTCCAAAGATGGATATCTTCTCCATTTTAAATGCTGTCATTATAGTTAGCACTGCGAGTTCTTTTATGGGTAGTTCTCATATTATCTATAAGATGTGGCGCAGTGATGTTTGTAAACCACTCATTTATAATTTATCGAATATTTTAGGATTGTCACAGTAAAACATATTAGGTTAACCCATTCCCCATTTGTACAGGCCCAAATATGCTCATAAACGATAAATTATTAACTATCATATCAAGAGTAAAACTCTCTTTAGAGATGAAAGTAATGATTACCGCATTGATAACATTAATTTATTTTTATACTATAACTCATTAGCATACTAAATCAGTTGCTTATATGCAAAATAATAACGGCATTAAATCTGTGCTATGTTTTCTAATGTAAATTAAATTGTTTATATTTATTAAATTATTATGTTTTAATAATTACTCATGCGTTGTGTCTTACTGACTCTCACTCATTGAATTCCATTAAATATTTATAATAGTGTTAGTAATATTTAGAAGTTATAACTGATTACTTCAAATAGATATTTATTACTGGGTTATTCTGTTCTTGCTTATTCTGGATGGATACTATTTTATAATTCATGTTTCTTTTGCAATGCTAGCTGTGTGCAATTCATTTAAAATTTATAAATTGCCCTTTCACATAAGATATTTGATTGAGCCAAGATTTGATATTATTTATTTACATTAATTACCCTATAGATCTCGTGTTTCTCTGCTGTGTCTCTGGGACCAGAATGAATAAAATTTCATGTTATCATCAGAAGTGTTGTTTATAATATTATAGTTTTAGAGAAGAGCAAATAGGGCAGAATTCATGATTGCTCCTGACCTGTGTATCTTGGGTATGAGTGGATTTAGGGTACTTTGGCTTAGATTCTAAATCTTGTTAAATGAACATACAATTCCGATCGGTACAATATATATATATATATGCATAAATTATTTTTTGGATAAAACCATGTATTATTTTCTATTATATACCAATATTTTGATCAACTAACATCCAACATTGTCAAGGTAAACTCTTGAAAGAAAATTTGTTCGATCTCAAACTGTAATGTGACTGAGTGTGAGATGAAACATGCAAATCAGCTTAAAATCGTTTAGTATTCAGAATGTGAGGTTTATCAAAATGTATATTTCCCTTAGTTTTTCCACTCATTAATTTAAAGTCAATATTAAAAGACATAGATAAAATGAGCGGTTTCCATATGGTTGGAATACGTTGTGCTTCATCATCCCTATTTAAACCAGTAGGTCTCTTTAATATTTCAATTGACTCTCTCATGGTTCTCAATCAATATCTCTCCAAATTAGCAAGCATTTTTGCATTGTCAAAGTCAGGTTTGTGACCAATTTCTAAAAAAAAAGGAAGTACTATATATATATATATATTATCATTTTAATAATTTAAAATTTGTATGTCTATAAATAGTATCTTATATATGAATAATAGTATATTCAGAATTTTTTTTTTTTTGAAAATTTATTATTTTTTATTCTCAAGTGTACTTTCTATTTCTGGTTATAATTTACTTTTATATATGTGTGATTATATGATTATCAGTTGTCTACTTTTATGCTTTCCCAAGATAATAAAAATATGTGGTTGAAAGAGTCTATTAAATGAAATTAATCTGTTCAACATTGAATAATAGCACTATTGGGTTAAAATCAACTTTCCCAAATATTTTATTTTGGTTAATTCTTTATGTACTATAAAAAAATAAGAAAATAATAATGGTATCAATGCCAATAGAGATTTCAGGGAATTTCAAAATCATCTTTTATCATTTCTTTAATTGTTTCATTTTGAAAAATAGTATATAATGTTGTACCACTAACTATATCTGTTGATATACCTTTCAACAATTTTTGTCACAATGTGAAAGTATTGATCTCTAGCTAAGCCATTACAGTATATGTTAATTTTCTCACAATTACCATTACATAATCTGGTGCACCAATGTGTGGGAAAATTTATAGATGTAATATTCACATTCCCTTAGAAAATTTATTTATATAATCAAAGAAATTAACTCAAACTTCAACAATCTCCATAGTTAAAAAAACTATATATATATATATATAATGAGCTATAATCAGAAAATAAAGATAATTCAGATGAAAATATAAATTGTAAATATATATTTCCAGTTTTTCCATATATGTGTTTACTTGTCATCAATGTTAATATTATTGTAATAATTTTCAGTTTTTGATATAATTCAGATGAAATGTCAATATAACATTTATACTAATAACAAGCAAGCATGAAATATTCAAAATATATTTTAATATCTTTGAAGCATAAAAATCTTCAATTTAATATATATAAACTATCGTTTAAATAACGTAATGCAAAACAAAATCTTTTTCAATACTCCTAACTCATCAAATGTGAGTTTGTAAAGATGTACAGTTTTTGTTTCTTAAACTTTACAATCTAGCTAATAGTAATTGGATAACCATTTATCAACCAATAATTGATTGGTCAGCTGGATATGTCTGTAAGACACCTATCTTTATATATATGTAACAATGATGTAAAATTCTCATTAAAGCACATGCTATTGCTATAAATATTAAATTTCTAGAATAAATTGTGCTAAAGGTATGGATTGCAATGGTAAATTACCATCAGTTATGATTATGAGGTATTATTACTTTGCCATAACATCCTCTTGTTGTAACAACCTTACATTTATAGAATTTAGCATCTTTTTTAAAAAAAATTGGTTTTCTAAAAATCATTTATAAATCATTCTTTTTCACATTTTATATTTATCTGTCAAATATATACTACAACTTGCTTTTACTATAAAATAATAAAAGTATTTTTTATTTCTTCAGTATATGCCATATATATGTTATTGTTTGTAACAACATTAGATATCTCAATATTTCTGATTTTATCTCCATTTTATTTATTTAAATCCACATATCAAAGCTTCTAATTGTCTTTTCTTTAACCTTATAAAGTTCTGTCTATATCATATAGAGAAACATTCCAAACATTTAACAAAGTTTATTTTAATTCTAATTTCAGTCGTACATAAACTAAATTTATTTATTTTATTAAAAACATGAGAAATCACAATTTCTATTTTAGTATTTCATTTTTATCATTATGATGGCAGCTTCATAAATATTTAAAAATATTAATGAATTTCAAATCTTTTATTAACAATAATTATCTTTATTTTGTTTTATTTATCATATTTGTTTGAGATTTAATTTTATCTACATTAATTTTTCCTTCAAATTTATCTAAAATTTTTATCAATTCTTTGCAGGAATTTTATAAATTTATTATATTATCTCCAAGAGTCATTTTATTATCAAATTTATTAGAGTGAAAATTTTTATTTCAATTTCAAGGCTCTTGCTCTCTATAATTTGACTTTTATCATTTCTTCTAAATAAGTGTTAACAAAATAAAAAATGAACAAAAAAAAAAGGCAAAACCCAAATAATAATAGTCATAAAGTTATTGTAAAATGAATTTCTGATTGCCTCATTATTTCATTTCATATATATATATATTTAAAATTTTGCATTAATTTTAAATCTTTATGGAAATTTAAATCTTTAATTATAACAAAAAAATTATATCCGTTATCTTTTTTAGAAAAAAGAGACCACATGCAAATGAACTACATTTTTTATTAGCATTACTTTAATAAAAAAAAAAAAAAAAACTTAGAATCTTACACATGTTGAAAAACAACACTATTAAAAGTTGTTTAAAATTTAAATATTTCCTCTAAAAAATATCCAAAAGGTTTATTACTATTTGATAAAAGGAAAATGACAAATCTGATCATAACTCATTGATCATCAGTTTCAAAATCTGTTCTGCCACTGGAATAAACAATATGCAGCATAATTTACTATAATTAACTAGTAGATACAAAAAAAAACACCATTAAAAGACTTGAACATTTGTGTACAAAAATCCAAAACACAACAGTGAAATCAAACCTTTTCTGTGATTTTATTGTTTATAATAGCAATAAAAAATAAAACACATTGAAATTACAGAAATAAATGTTATAGTCATAATATGTTATTCATACTGGTTCAAAGATTCATAAAAAATAATTGGAACTTATGTTAATTTTAATATTCTATCCCCATGATTTTTCTAATTTTTTTCCAAATTTATTTTTCTGACTTATTTGATTTATTTCTAGATGTTGATACAATGACCAAAGCCACATACTAACTTAAATGTGAATGAACTTAATTTTAGAAATATATAGTGTTTTTGGCTGATATTGGATAATTTGATTTTGATTGTGCATTTGTTTGTTTGTTAATTAATTATATAGAAAGATTACAATGACCATGTATATACTAAATGAAGATATTAATTTAAATTATTAAAACAATGTACATGAGTGGAACAGTAATGCTTATAAAGAATAACAGACACATTAGAAATGTTTTAATCAATAACAGTGCTTATATAATAATAAGTTATTAGATTCAGATTCTTTTGTTAATGATATGTGAATTAGTACACAGATTGTAAAAATAAGATTTTATATTATAAAAATTAATTATAAGCAAACTGAGAGCAAACTAAGAAGGAAGCAAGAATAAACAGAAAATAAAGCACAAGAAAGAAGAAACCAATTAATAAGATACTAGCTCATTTGTTCAACTATTCTGTCTTTCATAAGCATTAAAAACAACCCAGGGTACACTAAAAGTAATCAGGAGCTTAAATTATTTTAATAAACCTTCAATCTAATTGAATAATATTATTAATTAATGTAACAATAGAATTTATTTATTTATTAATACTATTATTGTAATATTTATAAATTTTGCATATATATATATAATTTTAATATAATAAATTAGGACTTATATTAGTCTTTGTTTAAATGGTAGTAAGACAAATATCATTACCACAATAGTGATAAAAAACCCTGTTTTAACTGCAGAGCAAATTCTGTCTTAATTTAATAATCACATCCTCTAAAGTTTTAAAAGTTATATTTGATAGCCAATATCTTAAAAAATAGCACAATATATTTTCATCCAAAATGTATAATATTAGTGAAATCTTTAATTAAACTCACACAGAGATTTATTTAAATAGACGTATGTAAACAAAAGATTTATTTTATATAGCGCGGTGTTTTTATAAACTGTAATGATTAATAAGCCAATAAATAATTTAAAGTGATCAATTAACAACTTCACGCTCTCATTTTCAAACACTTAAGATTTGCCGATACATATATGTTTGGGTTGAAAAGATAGATGGATTCATTCTACCTTTTCCCAAAGACTTTATCTTGTGTTTGAAAAAGTGGGAGTATTCATTTATATAGTGACAACTAAAAAGCGCATGTGCATTAGCTTATTGGCTTATTGGTATTACAGTTTATAAAAACATTGTGCTATATAAAATAAATGTCTTGTTTACATATGTTTAATTTAATAAGAATGACATATCGTAAATTCTAGAAATTTCACAGGCGTCATTCTTTCACATAGTAAAAAAGTAATTTAAAGTGATCAATTAACAACTTCACACTCTCATTTTCAAACACTTAAGATTTGCCCATACATATACGTTTGGGTCAAAAAGATAGATGGATTCATTCTATCTTTTCCCAAAGACTTTATCTTGTGTTTGAAAAAGTGGGAGTATTCATTTATATAGTGACAACTAAAAAGCGCATGTGCATTATCTTATTGGCTTATTGGTATTACAGTTTATAAAAACATTGTGCTATATAAAATAAATGTCTTGTTTACATATGTTTAATTTAATAAGAATGACATATCGTAAATTCTAGAAATTTCACAGACATCATTCTTTCACATAGTAAAAAAGTAATTTAAAGTGATCAATTAACAACTTCACGCTCTCATTTTCAAGCACTTAAGATTTGCTGATACATATATGTTTGGGTCAAAAAGATAGATGGATTCATTCTACCTTTTCCCAAAGACTTTATCTTGTGTTTGAAAAAGTGGGAGTATTCATTTATATAGTGACAACTAAAAAGCGCATGTGCATTAGCTTATTGGCTTATTGGTATTACAGTTTATAAAAACATTGTGCTATATAAAATAAATGTCTTGTTTACATATGTTTAATTTAATAAGAATGACATATCGTAAATTCTAGAAATTTCACAGGCGTCATTCTTTCACATAGTAAAAAAGTAATTTAAAGTGATCAATTAACACCTTCACACTCTCATTTTCAAACACTTAAGAATTGCTCATACATATATGTTTGGGTCAAAAAGATAGATGGATTCATTCTATCTTTTCCCAAAGACTTTATCTTGTGTTTTAAAAAAAAAAGTGGGAGGATTTATTTATATAGTGACAACTAGAAAGCGCATGTGCATTAAATAGACTTAATAAATTTAAAGATTACAAAGCAGGACAAAAATTCTCTTTATAAGCCATTTATAGATTTAATTGTACTAACACTTAATAATTTTAATGAATACCAAAGTATTTTTTTATTAATACTCAGTCATAAAAATATTTATTTATTCAATAAAAAACTAATTTCTCAGGTTTCTATATTTTAAATATATATAAAAGATTTGATGTCTTATTATTCTAAAGCAGGAGTGGGCAACTGTTTTGGCTTGAGGGCCACAAAGGTTGGCAGAGGGCCACATCAGGGCCCACTTTGTGGAAGCAAAGGTTAGTGGAGGGCCACACCTTTTTTCATAACACAACAAACACACTTTATTCCCTGTATTACCAAAAAAATATTTGTTCATCCATTTTTCATTAAACACATGTCATTCATCACAGATTTTACATTTTTTGGAGGGTTCATGGTTTCACTAAAGCTGGAAATGTATATATTTGCTAATGCAAAGACAAAATTGAAACTAACAGATCAACTGGAAAAACACTACACATCGTATCTACACTGCACATGTGTATTGAAGTGGCCATCCTAATAAAAAATACAAGACGAATCTTCAGTTGCACATGGAAAGGAAATCTCAGTTCAAGGCAGATTTTTCTGATTGTCTTGGTGGGCCACATAAAAACTCTTAGTAGGCCACATGTGGCCCTCAGGCCGCTATTTGCCCACCCCTGTTCTAAAGCAATGAATTATAATTTTTATTTTAAAAAAAATGCTTTATTATTAAAATAAAGAATATATGTTATTAAAATGATAACAAGTAATAACATGCCTACATTTATATTTTTATAACTATTAATATTAATATTTTGTTGGCTACATATTTTAAAAACATTACTATTTAGGTTTAATATCTATAGAAAATTTGTTGTGAGAAATTTTTAGCAAAAATAAGGCAAAAATAATTTAAAATAATGAAAATAAATTCTATTGCTGATTGATGTTATTGAGAAAGTAAAAAAAAAAAAAAACAGAAAAGGGCTTTGAAGAAATATAAACATATGTAAAGATAAAGAATAAAACAGCTTTTAAATATCTCACTGCAGAGTGAAGATCTCTCCAATAACTTCCTGTAAAAGAACAATAAACCAATTTCAGAAAGTATAAATATATACAAATGCATTGCTTGTTTGACTTTTCACATTGGATCCCTTGTTTTGCTAACTGAAGAGTTTACAATGACAAGATAAATTGCTAATAATGTCTTCACCAAACCATATTCTTTAAGACTGAGTTTCAAAATTCTATTTTTGACTACTTCAAAAACAAACTTGATATTTTCAGTATGTATAATATTTGTAAAATGTTAATAAATTATTCTGTCATTGTCAGCAGTATAGCAATTTTCAGATTATGAGATTTGAGAATTTTTTCATTATTCTTTACTCTCTAACTACAATAAAATAGATATTCAATTATAAGACTATATTGGGTAGTTAGTCATATGTTCTTGCTATCTGAGTGGAAAAAAACCATGTGTATGAAAACCTTCAACTCTATCCAGCTCGAACCAGAAATTATAGACATGGCAGGCATATGGGTAAATTAAACAGTACAGAATAATGTAAAATATAGTCAAAAAGATAAATTCCTAATTTAAATTTCTTCTGATATTTAATGCAGCATTTCCCAATGACAAATTTGGGCATAAAAATCAATAACTGAAATGATATAATTTTTTATTTATTGCATCATAGTTTTGATACCGAGAGTCATTGCATTTACAAGTTTAACTCCAATTATCCATATCATGAAAATAAGTAAATAAATTTGAAGGAACATTATTTCCAATTGCTGGGTGATAAAAATTCATTGTTTCCAAACACATAAAAAGATTATAAAATAACTTTGCAATATGTATACAGTTCAGATAGCAAAACATCATTATCTGTCTTGGAGCTAAGTCATCCTTTCACATAATTATAGCAATTTTATTGGCAAATCAACTTACTTAATGTTAAAGTATGAATATTTGGAGTCAATATTTCCTCATTCCTTTACCTATTTTTTAAAGTGCATTTAACACTTTATTATATAATTTGATGCTAAGTTTTTGATCAATATTATTTATTGAAATGAATCTCTGATATTCTTTTTAATTAAAGTATAGCCTTCTTGGAATCAACTACTTATAAAAAATCATCTCATCAATAAATACTTGTACTTTAACATCAGGTTGGTCAATTTTCAAGTATTAATATAAGATGAACAATTATTATATTTTCATAAAAGGTTGACTTTTCCAAGACAGCTAATGATGGTTTGTTATCGGGAATATATATATATGAAAAACAAAAACAAGTTATAAATCATGTAACTTGCTATCGCTTGCATTTATGATCAATAGATGGAGCTTTACCAAAACCTCTGAACAAGCATATTTTTGTTTACATAAACATCAAAAGAGTCAGAATTCACTATCTCTTTCATTGGCTCCACTTTCAGATCAGCTGATTTCAAGCTAATTTGATATCATCAGTAAAGGATAGGGCTAAAAACTAGATCTAAACACTGACTCCAAGCATTTATGCAACAAGTTCCTATCAGCTTGCAAGCATGAATTTTTCAGACACATAATGTCTTCAAACCCAGCCTAACAAGCCAGATAGCTACATGGGTCTGATATCAGTTCAGTTTCACCACATAGTCAAAGCCTCAGCAATATATATCATTGGAAAAACCTTTAAAGGTACATTTATGAAAAGCAAAAACAAGTTATAAATCACGTAACTTGCTATCACTTTCATTTATGATCAATAGATGGAGCTTTACCAAAACCTCCAGACAAGCATATTTTTGTTTACATAAAGGTTAAAAGAGTCAGACTACACTTGTTCGGAGGTTTTGGTAAAGCTCCATCTATTGATCATAAATGCAAGCGATAGAAAGTTACATTATTTATAACTTGTTTTTGTTTTTCATAAATGTACCTTTAAATGTTTTTGCAATGAAATATATTCCAGAGGCTTTAACTATGTGGTTAAACTGAACTGATATCAAACCCATGTAGCTATCTGGCTTGTTAGACTGGGTTTGAAGACATTATGTGTCTGAAAAATTCATGCTTGCAAACTGATAGGAACTTGTTGCATAAATGCTTGCAGTCAGTGTTTAGATCTAGTTTTTAACCCTATCCTTCACTTATGATAGCAAATTAGCTTGAAATAAGCTGATCTGAAGGTGGAGCCAGTGAAAGAGATAGTGAATTCGGACTCTTTTGAACATATATATATATATACTGTAGAGTAATATATCATTTTTAAAATTTGTATATAATGAAATAATGAAAACAAATGTTTAATGCATAACAATTGAAGCTAATATTTTTCCAGATTTTAAAAATTCATAGTGCATTCTTTATTGGATTCAAATTTATAAGATTATAAATTATTATTCAATATATAAATTCAGTGCTTATGTTGCATAATACATTTTATGTTGTATGGTAATTTATGATTTTATAATTTTGAATTTAATAAGAAGTATCCTATAAATTCATAATAGCCTGAATTTTTTTGATGGATAATAGTCGCATACTTATTACAATTTTACTAGTGAAGAGAAAAACAATTTATTATATTTTATATTGGATGATAGTTTATGATTTTATAATTTTGAATTTGATAAGAAGTATATGATAAATTCATAACATTTAGTTGGTTACATATATCTCTAGTTCAAATTATGAAGACTGTACTAAAGTTACTATAGAAAATGGAAAGAGAAGACGAAGAATAAAATGATTTTAAAAAAGGAACTAGCGTGTTTACAAGTAGAATAAACAATAGAAAAGACAGTCTCTTAGCAGTTAATTGGTGATATTATTCCATGTTGTTGTTATTGCTGTTATTATTATTATTAAATAGATCAAGATATTTAAGATGTGTGATAATTCTAACTGATAAAACATTTGTTATCAATAAAAATTGGTCATTGTTATTTGTAATAAAAAATAATAATTGAAAAAAATTATAAATGCCGTTAGAAATGAAAGTTCAGTTAGAGTGAATCATGGTGTCATATATAGCTCACATTTAATTTTTAATTTTTCTGCTATCACTATCACACATTTTTTGTCTATAGTTAGTTAATCGATAGTGAAAAACATATTTATCTTTAAAAGAAATAAGTATACTTTAATGTGTATTTTTCTTTATAAGAATTAGGGTAAAAAGATTAATAAAACTGTATTCAGGTTTTAGATTTTTTATTTAAATAAGTAAGAGGAAAATGCTGTTATTCAAAGCAATAGAATAATAATTTTATTATAAAAATTATACAACTCATAGATCTATTTATGATACATATTATTAATATATCAAACCATCTTAATGATCCCTCTGGTAATATTGGTAGTTCTATGGTGAGAATCATTAAAATAAAGTGAGATAATAAATACATTTCTCCTATTTTTTTAAATATGAACCATGCTTAAAAGCAAATTTGCAAATTTTAATTTACATTTTCAATGTCAAGTAGTGTTATCAATGTTTTATATATATTAAACGATATTATTGGTTAAAGCGCTAAAGAACTTTCGAGTGAAGCTTAATTTCCGGTATATGAAATCATCTCTATTTGAGCGCGAACTGCATGATTAAAGTCGAATATTTCAGAAATATTTTTAACATTAGAAATACTAAATGGCAAGTCTTTTTTTTTCAGTCTATTATTTAATAATAATAAAATATTTTCTCAATTTTTGTTTTTAATTTTTGAAAAAAGAATTAACTGATGTAACATAGTAGAAAGAAAAATTTCGAAAATTGTTTATTGGCAAAAAATATAGCTGAGGCTTTACGATGTCAACAGTGCATAAAAAAATTAATTTCAAGGCTAATTGATCTTTCATCATCAAAACCACGATATTTTGATGTATATGATATACAAACAATATGTATACACTTCAAATAGCTATTACAGTTTTAAAGATTTTTAATAAATGTTAATGAGAGATTTAAATTATCTGTTGATAATTTATTTTTAATTATAAGAAAAATGTTGAATATTTTAAAATGTGAGCTTATCTGGAACAGATTAGAAAATAATACTTCATCCTTTCTAATATTTGGAGTCTGCTATCATTGAAAACCATGTGTGGCCAATGCGAAGCAGATGTCAATGCTAACAATTTCATCAACAATTCAAGCAAAGTACAGATAAGCTTTTTTTTTTTTTTAAAAAAAAAAAGAAAGAAAATATGGTGTTGTAAGAGAATAATCACTGCTTCTTGTCATCATCTAGGAATAACGAAACGATTCATTTCAAATGAAAGGTAGATTAAGCAAATACATAAAACTAATTATATATATAAAATTGATTTTAAAATGTTAAATTCATATTAACACCTTGTATTTTTTTTTAAGTTTAACTTTTACATACTTAAATTTCATTGAATGTCTGCCATAAAAAGAAAGTAATGAAAACATAAACAATTTATAATAAATGTTTATAGCAATATTCACTAATTAAACAACATGTTCAACAAATGCAGCTTTTATTGCTGTTTTTTTAAACATATAAAAGTAGTTAGTGAAAAATAGATGAACAAGAATATAATACACAGAGAAATTAGACAAAATAATAGGAAAAACGATCAATGCTATTTTTTTATTATTATTATAATATAGTATTACATTCTATGAGATATGAAATTATATATTCTAATAATATCTAAAAATGTATAAACTAATTTTTTAGTTTTCTGGGAGATGTCAGTGGAAAATATTGATGTCACATTTATTTGATTAAGAATGTCTACAGAGAACAATAATATTCATAGATGTAAGATTATTGATGATGATTAATATAATACTTAATGTTCCTCTGACCAATACTTGTCTATATGGCCATTTGAATTGGAGGATTATCTTAAGAAATACAATAGAGTTATTTATAAACCATATTTTTATGATAAGATAAATCTGATATTATTAAATGTTATATATCCATAAAATAATTACAAATATTTTAATAAAAGAAGACTGTGATATAAACAGAACTGTTAAACTTAAGATAGTTCTTCCTCATGTCTTAGTGTTAAAAGAAGATAGTTTGATTGATAAGTTTTTGAACATTTTCTATCTTTAATTTTTAAAAAAGTATTTAATGATCTTATTATTATATGTAATGCTTGTAGTCACTAAATCTTTAATCCAATCACAACACATTTTTCACATCTACAATATTCACAATAGAATTCAGTGGCATATCATATGATATCCATAAATGTTTTAATTGTGAAGCACTGTTTTAAAAAAACTATAAAGAATTCAAATGTTTGTTGATTAACTCATTATTACTATTTATTTTGTTGCAATGCTATATTTTTGACAACAATCTTTCATAATATACATTATTTAGTAAGCACTGGTTTCATTAACAATTGATTCTAGAAGTTCAGTGAATATATTCATTACCTCTAAAATTGTTAATTCTGAAACATTAAGTAAATCATATCTAGACAGTGTAGGTCTCTTATTAATTATCAATAATCTAGTGTTTTTAAATTCAAACTAAGCTTACACTCTTTTTACAGTCATAAGTAACTTAATATCAACTTTCTATAGGATATTTATTATTATTATTTAAGACATTATTTATAAATTAAAGTAATAAACAGATATTAAATATATTAAAACAGGCAAAACTCACTATATATATTGCCACTCAGTGCAATCCAGAGTAATCAATGGATGTCAGAAAGGCTTGTCCATAAAATCCCCATCTAGTGCCTACTTCTCCAATATCCCCAGACTAGTTTCTGACTTGTGGCTTTCATCAGTGAGTTAAGAGCAAGCATAAGAAATGGTAATCATGTGATTGTGATGTTTATTATATATATATATATATGAATGTGATATTAGTAAAATGTATATATGAAAAATGTTTACTTTTAATAATTAAATTATTTTTAAAAATAATTAGGCAAATTTGGGCTAATTTATTTACATTATATTAAAATGAAGTTAGATAAATTATATAGGAATATTTAGATTAATTCTATATATCATTACATTCAAAAGTAAAATTATAACTTATTTTCATCATCAAAACTTCTAATATAATATTATTTTTCCTAATAAAACATTAAGAATTATGAGTTAGATATTTGCCAAAAAAAACATTTTGAGGTTTCTATAGTTATGAAATATTTTTTCATTTTTGCATAAACATAATTTACAAGGAAAACTTAAATGATTTATTTATTTTAACATATGCTATAAGTGCAACTAATAACAAAAATGATTTATTGATTTATTTATAGATAAATAAATTATTTATGAATGAATAAATAACTTATTTTTACAACTGAATAAATGATTTATTTACAAATAAATATATAAATAAAATATATTTATTGTAATCAAGTCTACTGGATTGATTTTTTAAAATATTATTTCTATGAATAAATATTTATCTTATTGATGCCAAACTGATTATATTATTATAATTTTTTATAAACTGTCTATATTTGCTTACTTTTGATATTAAATGATCTGAAATAAATTTTCAAACACAATAATACTAAATCTAATTATGACATGACTTTTATAATAAAATCAAAAAGTATGACATACTTTTTAATTGGAAAATTATGTTTAAAATGATAAATATGTTTTTCATTGCATTTAATATAGATGATCAAAATTTCATACATATTAAAAAAAGTTATAAAGACTTACTTCAAATTAATGTTTTAGCAAACAAGGAATGTGGGTAAAATCTTGATTATATATTTAAAATATTTATGTAGTCCATATTTTGATATTTTTTTTTACTTTAAAAAACTAAATAATTAATTAAATATTGAAATAAAACAAAATTAAATAACCAAAATTATATATATATATATTCTAACCGTGCCCACCGTCGACCTCGTACCTCCACTTACAAATAAATGGATTACTATATTTAACGTCACCGGATTCTAGCTCTAATAATTAAATATTATATTAAAAATGTTTTACTAGCTCAAATTTCTTAAGAATTAACTTAGGTTCTGTTTAAAGTAAATTAACACAAAGATTTAATGTATTCATGAGACGAGAAGTGGAAATACGAGTTGGCAAGAATAGATCACATTGAGCCAATATCCCACAGGATACCACCTCAATGGCATAAGAACACTATTCCCCCTTTATACTATTATTTCAAATAATAACTACATAGTATTCTTATGACTTTCACAATGTCTACTTACTAAGACTCATTTAATAACTATAATATTAATTCTGTTATCTTTAATAATAATAATCATCATCTAGCTCAATAAATTATAATCTCAGGTTCTTAATCTTTATTTATACTTCAACAAAATGCGGTAGCACATATGGTAAAGGATTTTATGCCATATCTACTACACTGCAATTAATAACAATAATGATTACAATCTTTCTTACTTAATCAAATTGGTATAAATTTCTTTTATTGCAAATTTATTACCATAATAAATCAATCAATATCAATATCATCTTTTGTCTTTAAACAATAAAGTAAACTAAGAAGTGGTAGTGTTTAGATAATCTGATAAATAAAGTAAGTGGCAATTAATAGCATATAATTTATCAAAATATTAGGATAGTGGATTTATGACCAATAACTTAATGCAATTTTATAATTACTTAATTATGAGAACATCAATAATAATTAAGATTAAACATATTTTTAGTTATCTTTTGTGCAAAATGTACTTCAGTGGTTGTGAAAACATTCTGTGAATTTGTACCATGATGTAGTGAAAACAATACCCAGACACAAGTTTTAATAAAACAAATTTAACAAAGTTTATTAACATCAAATAAATTTAAGTAAAATAAAACAAATCTATTTACATCTTATTTACAACGGATATCCTTCTTTCCTTTCACATGACAAATGTTAATTCTACAATTTTGTACTTCTTTATAGTTAATCCAATCATTATACATTTTAAAAATTATTTTAGTTATTTTCTTTAGGTTTATCACACTATTTATTTGAACTACTTATGGGTAACAACATTTTCTACCTTTTAAATATACTAAATTTACAATATTCTAAATTATTTTTGTGGATCAATATTTTATAACGTCACACTTTATAATCAATATGGTCTTAAAAAAAAGAAAATTTACATTTCTTGTTACTTTAAACAATTACACAGCATATTATTAAATATTATGATTAACTTTAATGTTTGTTCTCCCATGCTCATATAAATTATAATGCATTTTTGCATAAGCCATACTCCTGTATAATATTATAATGTGTTTAAATATCACCCTGTTACAATTTCAAATATATGATGATAATTATCGAGTGTTATAGTATTTTTAAATATGCAACACTTATCTCTTTAAAATATAATTAATAATAAAAAGAGCGTGAAAATATATTTTAATATTTTGTATATTCTCATTTGATATACTTTTAAAAAAAATTATAGTTTATTTCTAAATTAAAATGATTCTATAACTTCTTCCATTATTTAGGACATCTGTATCTTTCTTTCAATAGTTATAATCTATTCTTAGTTAACTCTTAACTATTCTTATTCCAAGTAAAATCATAACATACTTTCTAAATTATCTATTGTTTTCCCTTCAATAAAACCTATCATATACGATGTAGTAGCACGAAATACAGATTAAGATAGCGAAAGATGTATAGGATATTGGGAAGAAAGATGGATAACTTGTTTTCAATAATACTTTAAGAATGCATGGAACAGTGTGAACAGGTTCGACATTTATTGTCTATTAACCCTTAAGATAAGAAAGTGATGTGGCAGCTATTTATTCAGCTTTACCAAACATCAAGGCAACTCACACGAAATATAAAATAACACCGTCCAAGACAACATGTGGATCAGCCATAGGGCTATATTAACTATGCTGATTCTCTCACAAAACTACTTATTTCCATTCCCCATATCATCCTAGATTTTCATACATCATCTTGGTTTTCAAATCACCCTTGTACTCCCAAGTCACTACTTAAATTATCTCTCTAGATTTTCACTATATCAAACATCGATAAAATACGAATAACTTCAAAAAAAAAAACAACAAACAAGATTCGCTACTATAAAATCATTTCTCTATCCCTTAAGAATAATTTATCTCGCTTTATAACACTGTATGTTCATTACCTACATTTTTGTTAAAACAATATTCAAACATCCCAATAGGAAAAATCAATAGAAAATGTAATATAATCATCGATTATATTAAATTATTATTTATCAACAAATAAAATGACTATCGTATGCATATTTTCAAAAATCTAATTACATCTCAAAATGTTTCAATGTGTTGTTTTAAATGCGTTTTCCAATAATAATAATAATAACTTTTTCACTACATTCATTTAATTTTCCGCTGATCTAAATAAATAAAACATACATTATATCATTAATAATTAAAAATGTTACCAAAATAATTGTCATCTTCGGATCAGGCTTTGCAGTAGGCTTCTTTTCCTTCGAGCATTGCAAACACACAATTACACACATATACAATTTTATTAAAAGACATTCAAACTCAAAAAAAAATATTATTTCATATAATATTATATATCCCAAATTAATGTATTTGTTTCCCTATAACTATCTGAAACTTATTGCTTATAATAATAATATAAAAAAAATAATTCAAACCATAATCAAATATTTTATGACGGTAAATATTGTTTAGTCCCATAATATTTATTTTCTTCTTTTATCTGAATGTTCTTCTCTAGGATTATTAAAGTTTTAAAAATTAACTTGGTTCCTTTAATAAACTTGTTTAGACGATTTTTAATTTTAGCGTTTAGCATCAGATTATTAAAATATTTTTAGTTATTTATCCCTCAAAGTTTTAAATGCGTTCTGGCAAATATTCCCTCGGCGCGTCGATGCATCTTTCTCCTTTTATTTAGACTACGAATGTTTAATACTTTAGGTACCAATTGCGTTTTATTGATTCAATATTTTTTATATATTCCTCTTCTGTATTTTCTTTATACAAATATTTCTCTTTAGCAAGCTTTATTTCATTCATTCTTAATTTTATGTACATTATTTTTTTTTTTGATCTTTAACTATTTTTTTTTTTTTTTCTAGAGTATACTTCTTTTTCGGGTCATCTTAAAGAAAGCAATTCAAATGACATTAATTTTAAAATTATATTTGTCCATTTATTCTTAGATGAATCATAATGATTTTTATATTTTATTCTCTTTCTGAACTTTGCGCACAATGTCTTTTCATTTATATTACAAGCGTAAAAGCAGTTTTCCTTTGGATACACTATATAAGCGGTATCAATGAACAATATAAACAATTTTGAAATACTATAAACTTTAAAACTGGTTTTAAATAATCTATCCATATTTTTTACTGAAGATTCCACTGTACTTCTATAGAATTCACTGGCAGGTTCGATTAAGTTAGTGATACATAATTTATGAAAAGTTTAAAAATATTTATTTTAAGACTCTCTCTATGATTTTAAAAATTGTCAGTTAATTTGTTCTAATGATATTATTAGAATTATATTGAAAAAATTGACTAAATTGGAGAAAAGAAATTATTAGAGAGCTCAAAATTTTTACCTCTTCACTCGAGTCTGTCAATTCTTGTTCTCCTCGATTATACAATTAATTGGCGCGATTTTTGTTGTCTGCCCAGATCTATCTTTTTATTGGTCAGCCCCTACTTTGGTTTGTAAACATTTTCTCAAGTTTTAAAATGATGACGTAATAGACTTAAATATTAACCTATTATTATTTTTAAATTAATTTAAACACTTTTAAAATAATTTTCAAAACAATATTTAATAAAATTATTCACTACTTATTTTTATTATGATGTTTAATAAATTCTATCCATTTCTACTATAATATTATTTAAATACTTTAAAATATTGGTATTAATTGAAACAAGTGCTTGTATAAAATATTCCAGACAATTACGTAATCGTTTCCGGTATTTTGTCTATTTTTGTCTGTCTTAATAATTTTACTGCACTTATATTATATAAAAAAAATTTTTTTTATATAAAATTTTGAAGAAATAATTTAGAAAAAATATAGAAATAAATACAATTCTCAACATCATAATATTTACTATTCAAATACATTACACTAAATTTTATTATTTAATATAGTTTATAAATTTAAATACTATATAATATTAATTTATTCTAAGTTTTAAAGTTATTAAAATTGACTTATTAAATACATTTTTATTACTGATAGCTGTGTTATTTTAATATGGCCAGCTTTTACAACCATATGAGCAATTCTTTACTCTTTATTTAACTAATTTTTTAAATGATTTTACGTATCAGGTATTTGCTTTAGCTTTAAATTGCACTTTACAGACTCTATAAATTTAATATATTCAATACATCAATAAATATATTCTCAAATTTAAAATTTTTTAGTAATTGACCATTATAACTATTTCTTGACCTATAGAAAAGGGTACAATATATATATATTCTTTTTTATTTTAATAAGCTTGTAAATATCAATAGTTATTAAATATCTAACACAGAGAATATAATTTATTTATGAAGAAACTAATTTTGATGTGTAAATCATAATAATAACATGTTTTTTACCCAACCTAAATACATTAGCATTGTTACAATAAAGTGGATGTTATTTATAACTTTATTGGGGTCTGACTTATGAATTACTATTATGGGTTGCATATCTGATTAAGTTTTTTCATAAATTATTAACTATTTGAAATTGGTATGATATAAATTACACAATGTATAGATAAACATTTAATTATAGTTTAAAATAAATCAATATAAATCTAAATTAGTAAAATTCAAATTTATTAATATCCAAAATAATGAAATTTATTAATTTTTCGAATTATTTAAAATTATAAATTTAAATCACTAAATTGATAATTTACTTAGAATTTAAAAATATTTGTTAGATGTAAAATAAAAGGTGTAGTTTGCAACAAATATTTGTACTAAAATAAATAAGTTGATAGATTCCATGTCACTATTATCAATACTTTATTAATAAGAAAGTTTTACACATCAAATGAACAATCTTTTCCAAGCCTACATGTCCTTTAATTTATGCTTCAAACATCCATAATTTAATGCTAATATATTTCTTAAACCATCAATCACAATAGAATAATAATGGCTTGAATTAAAATATGATATAGTAAAAGATCTAAATGAATGATAAACTTTTTTAAAGTCATAAGTTGACTGATGGACTTATTATTATACAATATTAAAGTCTTTGATTATGTTGGTTATCTATGTTAGAAAAGATTAATAGAAAATTATTATAACAATGTGAACTAAAAAACATAAAACTGAATTATTTTTACACATAAAAAAGTTTTAAGAATGCAGAACCTAGATACATTAGACATTCAGGTATATGAATTTACATATATGTATATACAAATTAAACAGAAATAAATTAAAAATAAATAGCACAGCATATTGATAAAGGTGTGAAACAGATATATATATATATATATATATAATGAGCATGCCAATAGCTTTTAACAAGATTTTCAGAATATTCCCATTCTCAGATTGGTTTCTAGCTTCTGGATTTCCTCAGCGAGATACTAGGATATTCAAGCATTAAATTTAAAATACTAGGTCAAGTCCAGCACTTTATCTAATGGTTAATTATTAAATAGAATATCTAAAATTTTCAGACATCCATATGTCTTCAAATTCAGTTATCTAATTTATATAGCCATATTGAACTGAACTGAGTTCAAATACACCATATATTAATAGCTTTAGCAATATAAAATCACCAAAGCCTTAAGAGCAAAAAATTTAATTGGGAAAAAACAAAGTCATATGTCACATGACCTAATTTATTAAGCTTGTGCACCTCACTGAGGGAAACCAGAAACTAGAAACCAGTCTGAGAATAGGGATATTCTGAAAAGCTTATTAAGAGCTATTGGTATGCTCATTAGATAACATTTGTAAAACAAGCTTAATAAATTAGGTCATGTGACATATGATTTGATTTCTTTGCATATATATATATATATTACAAATAATAATGTCCATTAATTATTGGTAATTAACTATTATATAGTTTTTCAATCTGCAGAAGTACTTTCAGTTAATTCCTTAACTCTCCTCAACTGCCATTAAATTCAAATAATTATAACTTATTCTAAATAATTCTAAAAATGTCACACTTGTCAAGCAGAAAAGTAATGTTATGTATCATTTTTTTGTGAATGTATGTTATCATATATAGTGAATTGAGGTGCTGTATTGAAAAAAAGATTAAAGGAGCATGAATTGTTATACAAGCATGTGAAAAGTAAAAATAATAATGATATAATGACAACTTCAGTTTTCTTAAATCATAAAAAAACATGTAAATATATATTTAAGTTTGATATTGAAAGTGTTAAGATTCTTCATGAAGAGAAAAAAACATAATAAAAAAAAATTAAGGAGGCAATTTTAATAAATAAAAATAAAATGAATATAATTAATAGGTAAGCTGCTAATGTTAAAAACCAGGATTTATGGGATTTGAGTTGATGACTTTTGCTTTCATATTTTTTTAATTTAATGCCAGTTGGGAAGGGTTAAGGAATTAACTGAAAGTATTTCTGCAGATTGAAAGATTGTATATAGTAGTTAATTAATATTAAACTTATTGTTTTTATTATTATATATATAAAGGTCTAAAGCCATATTGGAAGTAGATATCCTGAATTTCAGAATAATCAAAAATTCAAATGATGAAAATAAATACTATTACAATTAATAAAGATAGACAAGCAACAAACAATAGAAAAGTATGATTATTTGTGGTGACACCATTATTATAAATATTATTATATACATGATCTTTTTGATATAGAGAAAGTTAGAAAGCAAAGACTGCTAAATAACATTAAACATTTTTTATAGAGTTAGTAGAATTAAGGAAAATCTATATATGGTTTACAACAGCTATTACAATGAAAAAGTAACACAAATATATGCCAAACACACCCATATAGTCTAAGATAAATAAATACAATGTCTGTTTAATCTAGCTTTCAAAAGGCAACTTCAGAACACCTGCTAGAGTCTTTATTTTTTCTAACTTTCAATCTTCTATATACATTTTTTTTAGTTCCAAAATGATCAAAGTGCAAACAACATTTGACAGGTCAGGTTATAAACAATATCATAAAGTTTCTCAATCAGAAAACAAATGCAAACAATAAAGTTCAATTAAATTTTTTTTTTTATAGAACAAAAAAGTGTTTGTAGTTTGTATGAAATTTTACATTAAAAAGCTAACACTTGTCTTGCATTGATGGTCGAGAGGTCAGCGCGAATGACTTACACTAGCAGGCAGTTGCCCAGGTTGCGGGCTCACGTCCCTGATGCTGAGAACACTTAAAAAAAAAGCTAAAACTTATAATTTTGAATGAATAAGAAATGAATTATAAATTATTATAATAATTTACAATTCAAAAATAACATACTCAGAAATAATATAAATCTTATTTCATAATGAGTTCAATAACTGATATTTCAGTGCTTTCATTCATATATATATATATTGTACCCTTTTATTTAGGTTAGAATGGATTATTTCTAATACTTTACTGAAAAATTTTAAATTTTGAGGTTAGGTAGGGGATGATGTATGTCGTGTGTTAATAATCTTTGAATAATTTAGTTAAGGCAAGTAAAATAATTGATGTATAATATTAGGTTGGTATTTGTAAGAAAACAGTTAACTAAAAATCATTATAAGATTGTATGGTTGGGAGAACTGGCCATAATAAATACTGATTTAATAATATTTGTCTGAAGGTTTGTAATGATGGTATAAGATGTAATATGTTGGACTATTTCCATCATTTATGAGTGAATATTGAATGTATAGAAAATTTTAAACTTTATTTAAACTTTTCAAATACAAACAACTTCTTAGTAATAACACACAAATAGACAATACAGGTTAGTAATTACACAACGTTTCGAGTAGTATTATTCTCCACTCTTCTTCAGGTGTTGCTGGCCTATATGCACAGTGACAATATTTGCTTAGAAGTTGAACTCGCACCTTTAGATTCTTGTATATTGAATTTAAGGCAAATGCTCTACCAACTGAGCTATTCTGTCAAAAGCAACATATAGTAGAAATTTGATATATTTATACATGAGGGTTGGTTCAAATCCTCCTGAGTCCTTCAATTTTTTTTAATAACAAGTCTAATTATTTTTATTTTTATTTTTTCCTAAGAGCAAAATTAATTAGAGGCTTCCATATATTGTGTATTGCCACATTGGGTTGACTTATAGGATTATTTACCATTGTCATATGAGCAGCTTCCTTGAATTTTTTTCTATGCATTTTTACCTCTTTATCCAATATCTTTGTATTTTCCCACTTAAGCATGTGGTCATTAGTACATACATAATCTGCTATGGTAGACACATCTGTTTTTTCTTTTTTAACCATTAGTTTGTGTTCCTTCAATCATTGTTCAGCAGGCCGACAGATATCACCAATGTATTTCCTTCCACATTCACATGGTATTTCATAGATGCAGTTTTTGTTCTTCAGCATTTCCAGTTTAGGCTTAGTAGAAGTAAGCATTCCTCTAAGTGTGGTATGGCTTTGGAAAGCAGTTCTAATATTATATTAACTGCAGATTCTTTTTAGTTTGTCCGCCATTCCTGGTATGTATGGATACACCACCGCACCAATAACTGTTTTCTCTTTTGGTGTCTCTTTCTGTTGTCTATTGAAGGTTTTTCTGATAACTGCTAATGGATAACCATTATTCATAAGCATTTGTTTTATGTGAATCTTTTCTTTTTCCAAATCACTGGTTTCTGAACAAACCTCCTTCGCTCTGTTCCATAGTGATAGTACAATTCCTTGTTTAGTGCTTCTTGTATGATTGAATGTATATGCCAAGTATTTTCCAGTGTGTGTTGGTTTCCTATATACTGTTGTTTTTACTTTGCCCTGAGGGAGTCTTGTCACAAGAACATCTAAGAATGCCAATTTTTGTTCTTGTTCTGCTTCCATTGTGAAATTAATTGTAGGAGATATGTTGTTAATGTGCATTCAGAAAGACTGTAATTTTACCTTGCCATGTGGCCATACTACAAATGTATCATCAACATATCGAAGCCACACTTTAGGTGGACATGTAGTAGTATTTATGGCTGTTGTTTCAAGTTCTTCCATGTAAATGCTGCTGAGCAACAGTGACAGTGATGATCCCTTGGCCATCCCTTGATTTTTTGGAAGAATTCTGAGTTATATTGAAATTATGTTATTGTTACACAGAATGTTAATAATTCCATTATACTATCAATAGGTAGAGCTGTTTTACTTTGTAGACTATTATCATCATATAACCTTTTCCTTACAATAGACAATGCTTCATCACATGGTACATTTGTAAACTGACTTTCCACATCAAAGCTTACTAATATGTCAGTTCTTTCCATTTTCATGTTCCTGACTAATTCTACAAAGTGCTTAGAATCCCTGATGAAAGACAGTATCCTATATGCCAATGGACTAAGAACTTCGAGAAGAAATCTTGACAAATTTTGACAGGGTGAATTTCCAGAACTAACAATAGGTCTTAATGGAACATTCTCTTTTATGGATTTTAGGAAGTCCATACAGGTGAGGAATCTTGCTGAAATACAAAGTTAATTTTCTTTTTCTGAATCACCTGCGATGCTTCCGGAGTAATGCCTGTAGTTTTACCTCTGTATTTGGAATTGGAATTTTTGCTACTTTTTGTATTGGCCAGCTGTGAGAAGTCCTTGTATTTTGTTATCATAATCAGCTTTATCCATTACAATTGTAGTGTTACCCCTATCAGCAGGAAGAATGATTATAGATGTATCCTGTTTGAGAGATTTAATAGCTCTCCTCTCATCACATGAAATGTTTGACTTTTGCTTCTGCACTTGAAGTCTTTCCAGTGTTCTTTTTACTCTCCAGTGTAACTCTGCCACTTTCTCTAGATTCAAATTTTGGGTCACCTCATCAGTGGTGGCCATTATATCCAATGGTGGGACAGTTGATGGTATAATGGTGAAATTTAATCCTTTTTCAAGAACTGATAATTCACAATTGGTAAGTTGTTTAGAACATAAGATTTTTTTACTGATGATGAGGATAGACTAGTTGCATTATTACTTTTGACTTGCCCATGTAGATTTACAAGCTTCTTCTGTAGTTCTTTTATCCTTCCATGTAACTTACAATATGATCTGTTCACTGCTTGACAAATTCTTGAGAAATCTTCATCTGTAACTTTGTTTTGTAGGAATGATTCCACATTTCTAATAGATTGCAATATTTGATGCTTGGTAAACCACTGAACCTTTATACTCTCTCTCAATAAAGCCTCATTTGCTCTCTGAATAATTTTTTCAGCTCTCTTGGAGGAAATAGGAAGTTTTAACTGCAAACCCTTAGGGATAATCCCTTATGATTTACATTTACATAAGAAAGTTAAATGATTTTCTACTTTAGCCAGTTTTAGACATAATTTTTCATAATGTCTAAATTTCAACATAGCATTGGGTCCATACCGAGTACTTAGTATTTGTCTGAAGGTTTGTAATGATGGTATATTATAAGATGTAATATGTTGGACTATTTCCATCATTTATGAGTGAATATTGAATGTATAGAAAATTTTAATCTTTATTTAAACTTTTCAAATACAAACAACTTATTAGTAATAACACACAAATAGACAATACAGGTTAGTAATTACACAACATTTCGAGTAGTATTATTCTCCACTCTTCTTCAGGAGTTGCTGGCCTATATGCACAGTGACAATATTTGCTTAGAAGTTGAAGTCGTACCTTTAGATTCTTGTATATTGAATTTAAGGCAAATGCTCTACCAACTGAACTATTCTGTCAAAGGCAACATATAGTAGAAATTTGATATATTTATACATGAGGGTTGGTTCAAATCCTCCTGAGTCCTTCAATTTTTTTTTTGATGTGGAAAGTCTGTTTACAAATCTACCATGTGATGAAGCATTGTCTATTATAAGGAAAAGGTTATATGATGATAATAGTTTACAAAGTAGAACAGTTCTATCTATTGATAGTATAATGGAATTATTAACATTCTGTGTAACAACAACATACTTTCAATATAACTCAGAATTCTTCCAACAAAATCAAGGAATGGCCATGGGATCATCACTGTCATCATTGCTCAGCAACATTTACATGGAACAACTTGAACAACAGCCATAAATACTACTCCATGTCCACCTAAAGTGTGGCTTCAATATGTTGATGATACATTTGTAGTATGGCCACATGGCAAGGTAAAATTACAGTCTTTCTGGATGCACATTAACAACATATCTCCTACAATTAATTTCATGATGGAAGCAGAACATGAACAAAAATTGGCATTCTTGATGTTCTTGTGACAAGACTCCCTCAGGGAAAAGTAAAAACAACAGTATATAGGAAACCAACACACACTGGAAAATACTTGGCATATACATCCAATCATACAAGAAGCACTAAACAAGGAATTGTACTATCACGATGGAACAGAGTGAAGGAGGTTTGTTCAGAAACCAGTGATTTGGAAAAAGAAAAGATTCACATAGAACAAATGCTTATGAAGAATGGTTATCCATCAGCAGTCATCAGAAAAACCTTCAATAGACAACAGAAAGAGACACCAAAAAAGAAAAAAGTTATTGGTATAGTGGTATATCCATACATACCAGGAATGGTGGACAAACTAAAAAGAATCTGCAATCAATATAATATTAGAACTGCTTTCCAAAGCCATACCACACTTAGAGGAATGTTTACTTCTACTAAGCCTAAACTGGAAATGCTGAAGAACAAAAACTGCATCTATGAAATACCATGTGAATGTGGAAGGAAATACATTGGTGAGACCTGTCAGCCTGTTGAACAACAATTGAAGGAACACAACCTAATGGTTAAAAAGGAAAAAAAACAGATGTGCCTACCATAGCAGATCATGTATGTACTAATGACCACATGCTTAAGTGGGAAAATACAAAGATATTGGATAAAGAGAAAAAAATGCATAAAAGAAAATTCAAGGAAGCTGCTCATATGACAATGGTAAATAATCCTATAAGTCAACCCAGTGTGGCAATACACAATGCATTGAAGCCTCTAATTAATCTTGCTCTTAGGAAAAAATAAAAAAAAATTATACTTGTTATTAAAAAAAAATTGAAGGACTCAGGAGGATTTGAACCAACCCTCATGTATAAATATATCAAATTTCTCTATATGTTGCATTTGACAGAATATCTCAGTTGGTAGAGCGTTTGCCTTAAATTCAATATACAAAAATCTAAAGATGCAAGTTCAACTTCTAAGCGAATATTGTCACTGTGCATATAGGCCAGCAACACCTGAAGAAGAGTGGAGAATAATACTACTCGAAACATGTAATTACTAACCTGTATTGTCTATTTGTGTGTTATTACTAACAAGTTGTTTGTATTTGAAAAGTTTAAATAAAGTTTAAAATTTTCTATACATTCAATATTCACTCATAAATGATGGAAATAATCCAACATATAACATCTTAGTGATTTAATAAGTCTTATACATAATAATTAGGGTAAATTTTAAAAGTAATGCTTTAAAGTTAAACGGATAGATTTAGTAATAATAATTGTATTTAATGGCTATATTTTAAAATCATTTGATTAAAAAATAATAATGTGGGAGAAAAGTGTATTGTTTTTTGTTTTATAATATTAAAATAATTATTTAAAATTGTGCTATAATAGTTATTATGTAATATTTTATAAATTAAATTATTTCTTTTAATTTTATTTAAATTATTAGCATCTTATTTAGTTTTGTAAATCATGTGATGCACACCTGTGTTTGAAAATAAAATAATATTATCTGTTCTAAATATTAAATTGGATTTTTAAAGCGAATATAATAAATAAAATCAGATTTATGTTTTTTTTGTTGAAAGTAAATACGTTAAGTTTAAAATAAAGGTAGAAATGGTCATAAATATTGAAATGTGATTTTTAAAAGTTATTTTAGAATCTTTAGTAAGTGTAAATAAAATGTAAAAATTAATTAAGAATTGAATAATATAATAAAAAATAAATATTTAGTAAATTATTATTAACTTTAACTTTAAACTAGCGTTCATGGTCCCAGATAATTTGAGATAAGGATTATTTAACTGGACCAATCAGAGTTGAAATCAGCTGGAGTATTTAAGAGCTGTTGAGATTCTAGCAGAGGATTATTAAGCTGTTATCTCATTCTACTGACGTACTATTACAACATCGTTAATATTTCTACAATTTCAGTAAAGTAGTTAGTAGTGTAATAATCAATTTTATTTAACTTCAATTTTTATAAAAATACAGTAGTTTATTATTACCAGATCATGATATGGAGAAAGAGGGCTAAAAATTAAATAATGCCTTACTTAGCTGATCTGTTTTTGTTTAATTTGTCATTAACTTAAACATGAAGAAGTCATCACTAAATATAAAAAAAATTAATGGAAGTATTCAAATGTTATTATCATATAAAGCATATAATGTTGCCTGTGTTGATAAGTCATATTGATTTACGACTAAATTTTATAAAAAGAATGTCACAGAGAAAATATAAAAAAAAAATCATCAAAAAATATAAAGGGAAATGATATAATATATTTTATGAAGAGAATTTATTTAAAATACGATGGAAAAATGGATGTAAAGAAAAAAAAAATTTAAATTTGACCAAACAATTATGTTAGGACATTGAGATATTTCTTTGTGAAGAAATATTGGAAATATTTTAAAACTGGAATTTTTCCTAGAAAATATAAAAATTAAGATCATTTGCAAATATGACTTACATCATATTTAAAAAAATATTCCAAGTTAGTAATTAAAGTGTGCTGGGCATACAGAAAGTTTCTGAATTTTTTTGGGAAAATAAGTTAAGTTAGTAGCGGACATTGGAGGACATTTATTGTTTGTAATAGAAGATATTAAACCTCAGTAAATATGGAAAAGTTACAAGAATTTTGAAAATTATCTTGAGGAGTATTAAGAATATTTAAATTAAATATTTACCTAGAAATAAATGTTTAAGTATCTTAAAGTTTTTGGAGATAGAGTAAACATACCGTATTTAACTTGAACCATAATTTTGGGTTATATGTTGCAACGTTAAGAACCAGAGCATGCGTGATTCTTGATGTCAAAAGTGTGTTATTAATGTTTTTAACCAGGAGAAAAGATACTTCCTGTAATGAACTTATTATCAAGAAAAGAACATTTCATCGCAAGAAATTCTAATAAAGTTATTGTAAATATGGTTTTAAAATTATTTTTTACTAACAAAATTATAGTAATATTTATTCATGGTATAAATATAGCGTAGAAACATAAAACATTAAATTATTTACTAACTTAGTAATTAAATTTTTATTGTAAAGAAAAAAAATCTTTAATAATAATTTTTTAAAAAACTTAATATATTTTAAAGTGTGATAATGTGAAATAAACGATAATAAAATGTTTATTTAGATCGTAATCCAGAAGACATCACTAAGTAATTGCCAATAAAAATTACTTATGGTAATAATGTAAATTATTAATAGTTTTAAAATGTGTTTTGTTATTTTGTGCAGATGGATGCGTATATAAAACATGATACCTACACATAATTTATCATTTGTTTAGTTATTTAAGAATATGCATAATTTTAGTGACATCGTAAAGATATTTAAACATAAAAGAAATATAAGTATATGATTCTATTATAACTGAATTGGATGTTTTAGTTGAATAATTTAAAGTATTAAAAATATGACATTTATTCTGATTGTTTATGCTTAAGTTTGAGAAATATTAAAGAATGAAATAATCTTGTCTTATTAGTTAGTTAGACTGTTACTATAAAAATAAATTTATTTGTTATTATAGAAATGAGAAGATGAATTTAGCAATGTAAAGTAGTGAATTTAAATGCTAATATCTTAGTATTAGATTATATAAGACCAGGATAATATTGTATGTAGGGTTTATTTATATGGGAAGAAGAAAATACTATATTGCTGTTATACAAGTATAGATAACATAGCCCTATATCTTGTGTATATTTATGGCAGTGTTTATTTTTCTATGTGTTCAAGTTTAATGTGCCATAGTGCTGAATAAATAGCCTGGACATTATATTTGGTAGTAGAGGTTATTAAACAAATAAGTTACACCTCATTTCGTGTACACTGTGCCCATGATGGTTAGTTAATAAAGATGTTAAGTTGAAGTTATAGTTTACCTCATATGCCTACTAGTTTATGTGTTATTGAAATTTATTGGTTTACATTGTAAAAAATGGTTGTTTTAAAATTGGAAATAATAAATAGGTTTGGAAATAGAGAATTGTTAAATTGGATAAGATAAGTTATGTTGCTTAGAGTATAATAAGCGTAAAAAATTATAAGAACATAATTTCATCAGTGAAAAAATCATAAAACTTTTATAGTTAAAAATGAAAATTTTTTTTTTTTTATAAAATAAATAGTTGATAATTTAAAAGAATTTATAATGATATTACTTAATTATTAAGAATTTTTTTTAAAAAAGACATACTTATAATGCAAATTTTTTTTATTTATGATTAAAGGTAATAGACTGAATCATGTTGAATTAATGAAAATAGTCGTAAGTTTTACAAAAGTAATTTCATAACAACACACTAATACATACATCATATTTAAAGTTTAAAGTAATAATTAGTAAATAGCTTAGTTTGATGGTATGCTATGAATTAAGGTTGTTTACATAAATATTATTGAAGAATGACTATACAGAATAATAAATTATTTTTTTAAAAACTAAACAACAAGGATAAGTTCATAGTAAAAGTATTACCTATATTTTTTTAAAACTTATGAATTAATAAAATCTAATAACTGTAAAAAAAAATTATATAATAATATTTTGAAAATAAGAGCTCATTTAAGAAAATGTTCTGTATCTTATATTTTAAGTCATTTGTTTTGTCTTGAAAAAGTACATGAATATGAATAGAATTCTATCAAAATGTAAATAATGTAAATAATTTTATTGTCAAGTTTGTTAATAAAGTTGTTAAAATTGTTTTATAAGTCTTGGTGTTGACTCAGTTTCTTCACATCACAGTTACATAATCACAGATAATTATAATGAAGACATAGTATTTGCACATCATAAATAAAATTTTTATTTAAGAGTTATACTATTTTATTGATAATTTTATTTAAGAAGTTTTACTTATTGTATTATTATGATGGTCATGGAATAATTACCAAAGATTTACATTAAATTATATTAGTAATGATTGCCACATATTCTCAGATTATAATATCATACTAAATATATTTATCTATGATGCCATATGGATAATAAAAAATTATATTACATTTTTATTATAAGATATACAAAAATAACATTATAAATAGAAAAATAGGAGAGTGAATTATAGATTAAAGATTAGTATTACTATTTGTTATTATTAGTATTATTAAATTGTAGTTAGGAATGATATTAAATCCCTTATCATACTTGATTACAAAAGTTATAATTAATTTATCATTATTTTAAGAGAACCTGAGATAATTTGAGTTAAATTAGTTTTAAGAAAGATATTTAAATTAATTTGTTAAAAGTAATTTACTTAATTAATTTTGATTAAAGACGTAAGAGTACTATAAATGTAGTATTTAAGTAATAGGAGTAGGGATAGTATTCTTATGCCATTAAGGTGATATCCAGTGGGAGATTAGCTTAATGTATTTGCTCTGACACTTGTAAACTCACTTCATAGTCTCATGATTTGATTAGATATACATTTGTTTAATTTTATAAAACAGAACTATATTATTATTTATTAATTAAACTAATTTAATCAGTGATATTATTAAAGAATATAGTTATTGTTGATTTAGATATATTTTTAATTTTTAGATGAACATAGTTATTTATCTGAGCTAGATCAAGTAATTATAATTATATATTTCCTGGAAGTGAGGGTACAATATATATATATATATATATATATATATATATATATATATATATATATATATATATATATATATATATATATATATATATATATTGTAACCTAGTGTTATTGACACTTGGTTTATTTGGCATTGTTTCCACAGGAAAACAATGCAATCCTTTTCTAGGAAATAAAAAAGTAAAATAATAATAATATTAAGTGATTAATAAAATATGCTATTTACTCACTTTAATGTGTTTTAAGCAAATAACTAATAAATTTGGTAATTTGCTGTCATTTTGAAGAAGAGCATGAATAATTTAATGAAAATATTAACAATAAGAGCAATTTAATATAGTATAAAAGCACATATTATAAACAGTAATTGATTTTGGATGGGTAGAGGGAGAGTAGATGAATGTCTTGTCATAAAGCACAATAACTTCTGATAATTTATTTTTGTAGAAAATCATATTTAAAAGAAACATACATCACTACAGAGAAAAATTTATCTCTTTAATCCTATGCAAGCATAAAATAAAGGATTAAATCAAGCTGAATACTATAGAATATACCCATCTGCCACATCACAACCACGAATGTTTGCGAATGCTAAAATGCATAAACAAGGGACTCCATTAAGACTAATGCTTGACTTTGGAGGTGTACATTATGCAAACACAGCAAAATTAATAAATTCGTGGTTAATAGAATTAATAGGATTTGGCAAATATACTATAAAATCTTCTTTCGAGTTTGTAGACTTAATTAAAAATGCAGCCATCGATGACAGTTTCAATATAGCAGCCATAGATATATCTGAACTCTACGGATCGATTAATAGAAAAGGTTCAATCAGGATAATTAAAGAAGAGCTTCAAAATAATCATTGTCCTGAACAGAAAATTGAGTTTATCATTGACTTCATGAATTGGTTGGATGAGAACATATTTGCGACATTTGAAAATAGATGGTATAGGATGAATAATGGATGGCCGATGGGATTGCCTATTGGCATTGTATCTAGCATTGTAATTGGTTATTTTGAAAACCAAATTATATCAAAGTTCCAAGAACAAACACATGGAATAATTTATTGTAGGTATGTAGATGAAATTTTCATTGCAGCACCTAAACTTATAATAAAAGCCATTCAAGATGAACTGCAGGCACATACCAACTTAATATTTAACTGCACTGAAGAGAGTGAGCTTAATTCAATTAATTATTTGGACCTAATAATAACAAGAACACACAGATGCATTGATTACAACATGAAAGTTAAACCTTTAAACATTAGAGGATACATCCATACTAAATCGAAAACACCGAGAGCCCACAAATTGGCAGGGCTTTCTGCTTTTTTGTTCAGGAATTACCATTTGTGCAAATATGAAGAAGAAAGAAGGGTAAATATTAACCAATATGTTAATGACCTGATGAAGGTTGGTTATGATTTAATAACCATCAACAGAAGAATTAAAACATTTTAAGAAAACATAACCAAACTAGCAGGGACAAAAAACAACACATATGTCTGCCATATATTCCTAACATAGCTAGAAAACTGGTCAATAAATTGCAGAATGAATTTGCAGTAGGTTTTCGAACCCCTCCAAACACCAACAGGATTTTGAACAATTCTAAGGACAAAATTGACCTACAATCGACACCACATGTGGTGTATAAGTTGACATGCCCTCAGGCAAACTGCGGTGCAGTATACTATGGTGAGACTCGGGCCACTATAAACAACAGAGTGGCTCAGCATAAATACTTATACAAAAGAGTATTAAGAACAAACGAAGACAGCTCAGTATTTGTGGACCACCAAAAAGAGGCTAATCATGAATTTGAACCTGCAAATGTTAGGATAATTGCAACTGAAAAAAATGACATCAAAAGGAAGGTGAAAGAAGCATGGTATATATCAAGAGATTTGAAGGCAATAAACAGGAGAGACACATGCTTTTCCATTTCAAAGAGATGGACAATATAAATAAGCTTGCATAGATTTGCATAAATTACTACGTTAAAAGGCTATGAATATGAGTGTAAGCTCTGAAAGCGCTTAGCCTTAAGAAATATTAATATAATCATTGAATTTAATTTCACTGTATACGTTAAGCGTATTTAATATTACATTGTTATCAATAGTGAAGAAAAAATCGGAAATTACAATTATTAATTAAGTATATTTATTATTTTTCATTATTTATCAAATTACTTTGTAATCCATTTAAATCATACGGAAAAATATATGACTGTAATAAGTTTTTTTTTTCCTTTCTTTTGTTTATGTATAATTAAATAATTATTTTTCTGTAAGAGGTCGCTAAAAGAAGACCGCCAAAATTTGAAGAAAGTTTAGTCTGACATTAGTTTTACAAGGAGGAAGCAGTACTGAAATTCGGTAACAAATTTTTTATTATTTTTTTTTATTGCAGAAATAAATATAAGTCCAGTAAATTTTTAATAATATCATGCGTGGCTAATCCTTTTTGATAAGATATTCTGTTTTCTATTGCCATCTACCTATTTTAAAGCTTTTTATACGCAAAAATGTACTATCTTATGCTAAAGTTCAAAATGACCGTATTAACTACAGCAATCACAGAAAGTGTCATTATGTTTAAAATAAGTAATATAAGTAATTTCCAGGAAATAATCAATGATTTGTTAACTTTACCTCATTTAATAATCTTTTCGTGGTATAAAAGAAAATTTTATAATTAAAAAGACATATTATAAAAGCCAAGGAAAGTTAACTAGAAAATTTCACGCTCTTTCTAAAAGAAATTGTCTGCTTTGAAAATAATGTAAGTTCCCCACATTAAAATATGTTTTATTCACTGAAAATTATCTAAAAATAATATTAATGATCAATGATATTTACTTATGCACCTGTATATCTTTAAAAAAAAGAAAATATAAATTTTCTCAAGGCAAATATCGGAAAAGTTGTATGTGTGCATTTTATGGAGAATTCATTATTAAAGAAAAATTATAATTCCTAGAGTAGGAATAAAAACTACAAACATTAATGACTTAATTATAACCATAATATAATATGTTATATTATACATCAACTGGAGTCGTTAAAACTTTATATCCACGTAAGTCAGCTGCAGTCGTTATAATAATAGTATTTTGGAAAATTCGCACATTAGTTTTATTCCTAAGCCAGCTAGCTAAAAATGATATGTATTGCCAATAGTGACAAGAAAAGAATTGTATATGTAATTGTCTATCGTCAAATATTCGTCATGTTAAAATATGTATTGTTTTCTTGGATCCCAAAATTATAGCAGTTAATTCAAAGAAGAGTTAACATCCAACGCTGCTATGTTTTCTTTGCCTAATTTATTAATTGCACCAGAATGGAGGCAACTTTTATATAAATGAAATAATAAAATGTGTTTCTTATTTTAAATTTGCTTCGTGAACTACGAATGGATCAAGTTCTTCATCTAGATAAATTGCCCAATGGAAAAACATTTTTCTAGTGAGATAATAAGCACTTGTTAAGTAATGATTTTTTTTACTAATTTGTAAAATTATGTGTATTTTTTTTATATCAACAGGTGAAAGGCTGTATAGTCAAGTAATATTTAAATGACCTTGTAATCAGAAAGGTATGTTTTCATGTAATTATTCTAGGTTAAATTTATATTCGACATAAAAAAAAAAAAATTTTTTTTTTTTTATAAAATGTGTTTACTTATGATATGCAATTATGGGTATAAATTTATATGTTAGATGCGTAAAAGAAGAAAAATTCAGATACTTAATAGGTAAAATATCTAGTTAAAATTATCAGAAGTAATTAAAGAGAAGTGCTATACAGGATATTACTTATTTAAAGTTTGAAACAAATTTATACTATGTTAATTGCGGAACTTATTCCCAATTATTCTTTATTAACGCATTCACTTAATTTAGTTCAAGATACTATACTACCAATTACTTGTTGAATGTTTCTTGGCAAAGGTGAAAATTATTATGGTTAACTCTGTGATATCCATTGATTTCAGACGTTGATCTAAGTATACCCGGAACATAAATTTAGTGTAATTAGTGTATTTGCTTGTCTTGCCCCGATATAGCATAGGTATATGCTTAATATTCGCATAAGTAATAATTGTAATGTATCTATTTTGCGGGATGGAAAATGATCTCCCCAAAAGCTTTATTTTCCATGAGGGGAATAGATAAATCTAGTATTCGGGTATGTTTATAACCCAAGTGATCGCTTCTCAGAGTTAGGACGATCAGTAATTTATATCGTATTTAGTGTATTTCATTCGTTAAAATTCCAGGAGAGGATTATATTTGGTGTGTGTTCCTATCATGCCCAAGTAAGAGGCAAGGACCCACCAAACTATTTTAATGTAGTAGTTAACTCTACAGACCTTCGGTGTTATACCATATTCCTCATGAGAAAATAGAGATAATTCCACCACGGAAGGTGTTGAATATTGTGTTTTGTTTAGAAAGTTATGGCAAGATAACGGGTATATTGGAGGTTAATTCCTCACGATCCATTTAGTATAAATAGCGTGCTAGTATATATGATCAATGTCTGGATTGTGCGGTGGAATAGTGCTGGTAATTCACACGTAAGTCAATGGAGAGAGTAAGTTTAAAATTGCGTGATTTAGAAATTTTTATTTGCCAATGGAGGGTTCAAATACTAGGTTTAATTCGGGTTAATTATTAAGTAGCACTCACAATATAACTTATACTGAGAAAAACAGTGTGTATAACAACTTCAGTTGTTATTAAGGTAAATATTAAAAATAATAAGTGTAACTTCTGATAAATAACCCATAAATTATAATAAGTTATCTAAATAAAAAAAAACTATCATTTAACTAAAGATATGATAATAAAAATAGTTTTTTTTTTTACACATTGCCTAGAATCAGATTGTTTTTATTTTAAAACAAATAGTTAGTTAATAAAGTTAAGCAGCCATTCATATAAGATACACTAAACGGATGAATTGATGTATCGATAATAATATTTATTTTGTTATATTCAATTTGCATAAATGTAAAAAGAAGATGAAGAAGTAGTTCGAATCCAAGTCTAAAAGTAGAGACGAATTAATGTTAGTTATATTTTGTTTTATCCATATGGGATCGAATAAATTGTATATGTTTGTTTATTATGCTAATCATAAAGGATAGTTTTGTTAAATTGTAATAATAAATCATAATCTTGTTAAAATTTAATAATAAATTATAGTCTTGTTACAAGTTGTTTTGAGTCATTTTTCTTGTGTGCTAAATAAAAGTGTATTTGCATAATACTTGCAATACTTTTCTTGAGTCCGAAATCATTTATGAAATCTTAATAATTCAGTACACCAGATAGACAATTGTAAGCAGATCAGAATATTTCATTATATTTTAATTTAATAAGAATTATTTATGGAATTGAAAACTTCAGACCAAGACATTTTATTTTATGTGTGTGTAAAATCACTTTATTCCCAAACTACCAGCTTTGGTTGCACATTGTTTCGTACCCATTTAAGTGAAGTGTCTAAGTAATAAATCTTAGTGAAATTATTGTGTTGTCATGGATAATGGAAGGATACAAAAGCACCCTTGTCTTTTCATCATTCCGACTGAGATTCTGGATTAAAAGGGGCTGTATTATTCAAAATTATGCGTTGTTATTGAATATGGTTATCATCTCGTTAAATATTATAATAGTTGATATGTGGATGAAGACACATGGAATTTAAATAAGGTAAAGGTTTCCTATAGCCGACCAGAATGTCAGTCATATGCGACAACACAATACTGCCGAGCATTTTTCTTTAAAAATAACAGAGAACCCTGAGATTAGTGTCATTATTATAAGTGCTCTTAAATTAAGGAGTGATCAATTATGATCAATATTATAAGCGTGGTATGGCTTAAGAGATTGAAACTTCTAATTGTATTATAACAAAAATATTGAGATCATATTGGCAAATTAATGAATGTTTTATTTTAGTCAGTAATATTAACAATGACATGAAATCATCATCATCATTGTCGAACAGTGCAAGTACTTACAGCTCAGAGAATGTGTTTTGGATAGAGAAAGAATGTTAGTTATTCTAAATTTTCTTTTTAAATTTATTTTATTAATGATAATTTTTTTTAATTCTATTTCTGTCTGAACTGCATATCGCTGTAGCTGAATTATTATAACTAACCAAACGTCGAGCTATATTAGGTAATATACGGGTTTGCTACCCGAATCATAGACGGAAGCGTTCCGAATTCCGAATTCTCTTTATTGAATTCGCTCATTTATTTTAATAGAAGTCGTCGTTTAATTGGGTTAGAATATATATATATGAAAACCAGGCACTCTTCACAAACCTGGCAGCTTAATTGTAAGTATAGAGGATTTGAACTCAGATCTCCAAACACCCTTCAACTATCCACACCATCTCATACAACTGATATATATGACCACACACATGTAGGAGCAATTAATAATCACAAATAAACGTATTTTATGCTAAACCAGCACTCATCAGTTGGTCCAGATTATTATCTCTCACACATATAGAAAATCAATGCTCAGTTTATATTAAGATAGATATTTGCTATCTTAATATAAACTGAGCATTGATTTTCTATATGTGTGAGAGATGATAATCTGGACCAACTGATGAGTGCTGGTTTAGCATGAAATATGTATATTGGTGATTATTAATTGTTTCTACATGTGTGTGGTCATATCTATCAGTTGTATGAGATAGTGCGGATAGTTGAAGGGTGTTTGGAGATCCGAGTTCAAATCTCTATACTTACAATTAAGCTCCCAGGGTTTGTGAAGAGTGCCTGGCTTTCAAATATTTACATATCAAGCTTGTATCCTGTCCATCCCTCTTATATGTATTTAATGGATACTGTCCTATACATGAGGGGTCAGAGTGACTTCAGGTCAACATGCACATGGCAATAATAGTAGCATCAGCATGGGATTTAAGTTTCATCATCAGATTTTCAATGATATGGATGGCTGAAAAGTTGGAGGTTGCAGTGGATTGAAGCCTGTCCATTAAAGTATGAAGATTTGCTATCTTAATATAAACTGAACATTGATTTTATATATATATGAAAAACAAAACAAGTTTTATATACGTAAAAACCTGCTACCGCTTGTATTAATGATCAATAGATGGAGCTTTACCAAGACCTCCAAAAAAGCGTATTTGTTTACATAAACGTCAGAGTCAATATTCATAGTCTCTTTCATTTTGCTCCACCCTCAGATCAGCTAATTTCAAGCTGATTTGCTCTCATCAGTGAAGGGATAGAAGTTAGAAACTAGACCTAAATATTAACTCCAAGCATTTATGCAAAACGTTTCTATCAGTTTGCAAGCATGAATTTTTTAGACACCTAAATATCTTCAATCTCAGCCTATCAAACTAGACAGCTATGTGGGTCTGATATCAGTTCAGTTTCTCCACATAATCAAAGCTTCTGCAATGTATATCATTGCAAGAAAACATTAAAGGTACATTTATGAAAAACAAAACAAGTTTTATATATGTAAAAACCTGCTATCGCTTGTATTAATGATCAATAGATGGAGCTTTACCAAGACCTCCAAACAAGCATATTTGTTTACATAAACGTCAGAGTCCATATTCACTGTCTCTTTCATTTTGCTCCACCCTCAGATCAGCTGATTTCAAGCTGATTTGCTCTCATCAGTGAAGGGATAGGAGTTAGAAACTAGACCTAAATATTAACTCCAAGCATTTATGCAAAATGTTTCTATCAGTTTGCAAGCATGAATTTTTTAGACACCTTTAAAGTTTTCTAGCAATGATATAGATTGCAGAAGCTTTGATTATGTGGGGAAACTGAACTGATATCAGACCCACATAGCTATCTAGTTTGATAGGCTGAGTTTGAAGACATTTTGGTGTCTAAAAAATTCATGCTTGCAAACTGATAAAAACGTTTTGCATAAACACTTAGAGTTAATATTTAGATCTAGTTTCTAACTCCTATCTTTTCACTGATGAGAGCAAATCATCTGGAAATCAGCTGATCTGAGGGTGGAGTAAAATGAAAAAGACAGTGAATATTGACTCTGACGTTTATGTAAACAAATACGCTTGTTTGGAGGTCTTGGTAAAGCTCCATCTATTGATCATTAATACAAGCGATAGCAGGTTTTTACGTATATAAAACTTGTTTTGTTTTTCATAAAAGTACCTTTAAAGTTTAATTGCAATGATATAGATTGCAGAAGCTTTGATTATGTGGAGAAATTGAACTTATATCAGACCCACATAGCTATCTAGTTTGATAGGCTGAGTTTGAAGACATTTAGGTGTCTAAAAAATTCATGCTTGCAAACTGATAGAAACGTTTTCCATAAATGCTTGGAGTTAATATTTAGGTCTAGTTTTTAACTCCTATCCCTTCACTGATGAGAGCAAATCAGCTTGAAATCAGCTGATCTGAGGGTGGAGCAAAATAAAAGAGACAGTGAATATTGACTCTGATGTTTATGTAAACAAATACGCTTGTTTGGAGGTCTTGGTAAAGCTCCATTTATTGATCATATATATATATATATAATACTCCATAGATAATGTTTCATTTCACAATAAATATACCACTCCTATAAATTTACACATAACCTAAAATAAAAATATTTAGTTACACAAGAGTTTAATGTCAAGTATACTAATAGGATTACAATTGAACATAGATATGTTGATTGATTTATGTATTATTTAAAAGATATAAAAAATATTTATAAATGAAACCAATTATTACGTTTAATGTAAATTATATAATAAGTTGCCTAAGCAATATAATTTTTGCATATTCTATTGAAGAAATAATATAAGGTACTTAAATATAAGTATTGTACTTATATAGAATGATGTAAAATTCAGATTTATTTATTAAGTACATAGATCACATGAAATTAAAAAGAAAGGATTTCACATTTTTAACATATATGCCTTACTGATTTTATAATAACTTGATGCTGTCATTTTGAGTGCAGAGAAAACTCTCAAACATTGAGTTATTATAAAAACAGTAAGATGTATATGTTAAAAAGGTGAAATTCTTTCTCTTTAATTTCATATGATTTATGCGTTTAATAAATAAATCTCCTACATGATTTCTATTAATTCATAAAATTAACATGTAGTAAATTAAAAGATTTCATGAAGGATTTTATGTAAGAAAGTAATGAATTTAAAATTGAACAGACTAACATCTTCACTCACTCAAACCAAAGCACTTCAGATTAGCCTATATAAATCAGAATTTAGATTAAAGATAAGACAGCTACTCTTATCTTTATAAAATCTCTGTCGTGTTTGGGTATGAGTGTTTCCCCTATACTCAACACAACAACATTGAGTTATTATAAAATCAGCAAGGCACGCATGTTAAAAAGGTGAAATTTTCTTTTTTAATTGTATAGAATGAATATATTTTTAAACAATTTAAACATATATTTATAACTAAATACTATCAATTTTGGTATTCTTCCTACTAATGATCTACCATTAAGTTTTGTTTTGTTCTTGTAAATTAAGGTAAAAGTTAAATATTGTACCTCTAAAAATCAATAATATATGACTTAATATTTGCCTGAAGGTTAGTGATGATGGTATAGTAGATGTAATAATATGCTGGATTATTTCCATCATCTATCATTAAATGTTGAATGTATAGAACATTTTAAACTTTATTTAAACTTTTCAAATACAAAGAACTTGATAGTGATTATATACAAATAGATAAACCTGATTAATAATTACACAATGTTTCAAGTAATATTATTCTCCACTTTTCTTCAGGTGATGCTGGACTGAGCAGTGACAATATTAGCATAGGTATCAAATTTGCACCTTTAAATTCTTGAATATCAAATTCTAAGGCAACACTTTAATCAACTGAGCTATGCAGAATAGTGTCAGTTGGTTAGAGTGTTGACTTAAAATTCAATATTCAAGATTATAAAAGGTATAAGTTCAACTCCTATGCTAATATTGCCTCTGGTCAGACCAGCAACACCTATAGAAGAGTGAAGAATAATACTATTTGAAATGCTGTGTAATTACTAAGCTGTGCTGTTTATTTGTGTGTTATCACTAACAAGTTGTTTGTATTTGAAAAGATTAAAGTTTAAAATTGTCTATACATTCAACATTTAATGATAGATGATGAAAACAGTCCAACATATCATTACACGTGACTAAATATTTGCACATTTTTGATTTATAAAATTAGCTTCCTCTTTGTTAATTATTCTCTTAAATCAGAATTTTTTAATTAAAAAAACAGTATTAGCATAGTTTACTATATCTATTTATTAGTGTCGTAATTGTTCATTATTTCTTAGTAATTTATTTTATGATACTGTTAATATATTTTATTTATTTGTGCAAAATTAGTTTGAGTTTGAATATTTCTGTAACTCTAATAATAAATGAAATATTTATTATTTTGATTAGTTTTTCCCCAGAAATATTGATTCATATCGTATTTTTATTTTACATTAAAATAGCTTATTTTCACATCAAAAATATTTTAAAAAAATATAATGAAAAATATATGAAATCACTTTGTATAATAAAGTGAAAGTTTTGATCAAAATAATTTAAAATCTCGAGGAAAAGTTAACTTATCTGTAAAAAAAAAAAATTGTTTTATATATTAAAAGATGTTATAGAGAATAATAATAAAAAAACAATTTAGTCTTTTTTTCACATATTGTTTTATATGTAAAATTGTAAATATTTATGTATTTCAAAGAGAATTAAAAATAGACATTATGATAAAATTTAAGAAGAAAAGCAAAAGGATTATTTAAGTTCTCAGAATCAGAAAAGTTATGAAAAATATGGCAAAAATTGTAAAAAGGTGATAAAAATAATGATAAAAAATTATTGAATAAATTAGAGAAGAAAAATGCTTTGACATTTTTAATAAAGCAAAAAAATAATAAATAGAAAATGTAGTATCAAATAAACTATAAAATCTATTTATGCACTAAAAACCAATATACAATTATGAATGTACTGAAATATTCAAACTGATGAAAGATTTCAAATATAATTATAAAAGATGTTGTCTTTGTAAAATAATTGTAAAGATGAAAGATTAAAAATAAGTAAAGTATTAGCAAATTTATGAATTTAATTTTGATGTGTTATCAATTATATAATAATTGTTACAATGTCTAAGAGGAATGTCTATGTTTATTTTGATAAAAGACAATAAAAAACCCAAATGTTTAAAATCCAAACAAACATTCTATATATTCTATAGTTATTGATCTTAGTTTTTTTTTACCATTGTGAAAAGTCTTAATATTTATTTCTTATGTGGGATTTAAAAAACTTTTATAAATAATAAATATCATTGTGATTTAAATCCATTTAAATAATGGATTATGTGTGTAAAAAGTTCAAAAATTTTTCATGGAAAATGTTCTCAGAGAGATATCAAAGGGTATTATCCATATCAAATTTATTGTTCAAAACAATCTCTCAATAATCAAATACAATTTTAATTTGGTGACTGAGGAGAACTATGAGGGATATTTAATATCAATCTCCTATTTTCTAAAACCAATATTTTATTGTACAAGTTCTACAAATTGGAACATGATCATCTGATGGATGAATGTATTATACAAAAGCAACATTTAAATAATGCAATAAAAATCTGTGGATATGTTCTATCTGTGTATAATAATAACAATTCAAAAAATACCATAGTATATTCATGTCATAACACTTTGAGATATTTCACAATTGGAGAATGTCAGACTAAACAATATTCTAATTTTTCTGATAAGTAGTAATAAGGATTTTAGTGATTGAAAAAGTATAAAAGATAATTTATTCACCATGTGACATGTTTCCAGTTCTTATGCTGATAATGCAATCCCTTTTACAATGTAGAATTAACATAAACACCCCAGTTATTTAAAATAACTGTTCAGCCAGAAATTAATGGTTGTTCAGATCACAGATTATTATTTTATAATACTGGAGTGTTCAAATAAGCATTGAGGATGTGGCTTTGTGTTTCTTGGCTTTATCAGTAAGCTGCAATTGTGTTTAACAGATATATTCACTTATTATAATAAACAATGCAATTATAGTTCTTAAAACTTTAATCTTAAAAATCAAATAGTTCAATTTTGCTTCAGATAGTGCTATAGAAACAATTTTTCTCCCTTTAAAGTTATAAAGCAGAACTGACATATCATCTCACAAATTTAAGAAATAACAAACTTTTTGTCTGATTTTTTTTGCCACCACTTTTAAAGTTTTATTTTGAAAAAATCATTATGTTGGCATATATTTTCATTTGTATGTTAAATGGTAGCAAAAATAAAATTTTAATATAATAAGTATATATGACAGTTGGTGTCTTTGAAGTAGAGAAATATTAAATAAAAATAATTAAATAATAATGATGATAATATTATAATATAAACAGATCATTTAAATTAGCAAGATCTTATATTAAAAAGAGTTGATATACAAATTAAAAAGCATATAAAACACTTGAATGAGAAGCTATAAAGATTCCAAAAATTGTTATATGCTAAGCGCTTTCAAGGCCATTTGCCTCATATTCATAGCGGTAGTGCAAGATGCAGAATGAGGAAATAGGGCAAGGAAACAAAGCGATATGCAAAATGTATGCAAATGAGCTAGATAGTCCAATGTTTGGAGATGTTAAAGCAGGTATCCTGTTTATTGATGGTGTTATTATTGTCATTAATGTAGTATGCTTCTCTGATTTTCTGCTTGATGTCGTTTTTCTCAATGCTGACTATTTTGGGGTTGGAGGGTTCAAACTCATGTCCTGTCTTCTTGGAATGTTGATGAATTATCATTATTTTTCTTTGCTCTATTATTGGTGTATCTATGTTGTGCTGTTCTGTTGATTATGCCTGCTTTGGTTTCCCCAAAATAAATGGCCCAGCAACCGGGTTAAGAACAATAAAGGGAATATATTAGATTTTGTCAAATTAACTATTTATTAAATTTTATATCAGTATATCAATAGCTAAACATGTTTATGTTTAATTAATTTTGAAAATAAATCATAATTACAGAGTTAAATTATTTTTCAGATTATTAATAATTAATTTTCCTTTGTTTAATTATTTTGAAAACAAAAGATGAAAGAAATAATGTAAAAGTCATGATCAATAATTACCTATATGTTAATTATATTTGATGTATTAGAATTGTCAGCCATGGTTGTCTATTTAATCATCAATAAAATATAAATATTTAAATATATCAGTTTTTTGTTTCTACAAAGTTGTGACTATGATGTATATTAATGAATTTAATGATGAAGTGACTTCTTTTATTTAGTGGTTTTAAAAAATAAAATATAATTAAAATATAAAAATATAAACAAATTAGATATTTTAAAAATATTATTTGTAATTTGGTAGAATTATATCTATATACATTTATATTGTTTAATTTTTTTATTTAAGAAAAATGAGCAAATGCTACTGTATATCTATAAAAAATATGCATACACAGATTTAGTTAGATAAATTGTGTTCTGTATTCTGTTGAATTGAAATCATACAATTTTTAACACAAAAGCATTGCTTGCAGAAATAAAATAAAGAATTAGAAAACCAAAATAGATTTTCCCCAAAGTTTTTCTTTTAGGATAATTATGTCAGATCATGGTGCTTATTGAACAGCATTGTGTGTTCTGGGTCATGTGATGTTTTATTGTCCCTCCCCCCCAAAAAAAATTGATAAGCGTAATTTATTCACACAATTTAAAATGGAGGGGGGGGGGTGAAATAAAAATTTGAAACTTCATAATTTAAAGCTGTCGAAAGTAAAATTTATTTTTATATTGTAGGAAAATTTGTGTAAGCTGAGAGAAAAAATATCCAAGTTGAAGAAAATATTTATTTTCATTGGAAGAATTATTTAACTGGAAAAAGGTAATTACCTGAAAAATAATTTTATAAGCTGGAAAAGAATACTGTTACTTCAGAAAAAAAATTTCAAAATTGCTTTTATTATATGATATGTGTATATAACAAGTAAAATATGCATGAATTATAAAAACAAAATATTAAAAAAATTAGATTGAGAAATATGACCAAATTTTTTTATTATTATATATTTTTATTTTGTATTAAATTGTAGAATCGTAATTGGTATTTTATAATTTTGTAAAGATAATATTATGGTAACTAAACTAGAGCACATACATGTAAATAATAAGCTAAATTTTATACATGTATTTAAATAATATATTTTAAGTCTGGTGATATTTACATTGTTTAAAATAAAATAGAAATGCTTTAATAGTTTTTAAAAATTTCAATATTTTATATTGACTTGATGAATTAATTAGTATTATTTCATTGCCAATCAATATCTATCTGTCAGTTGTATTTAGTTTATTTAAATTTTTATATTTTAATCTCACTAACATATAAAAGTGAGTAGAAGTGAGACATGCAATTAAATCTACAAAGACTAAAAAATTCCCGGAAATAACACTATTATTATATACTCTAGGAAAAACTATATACCCAATATCTAAATGATAAAAATATGCTGTAAGACTGGAAAATACAGAGATATTTAAATAATATATTTATTATTGCTATAATTTCATGCAAGATCAGTAAGAATTTTGAACTCAACTTAAAGAAAAACTAGGATTTAAAAATAGTTTTATCAGAATGGATTATATTCAAATTAGAAAAGAAGTTGTAAAAAGAATCAATGTCATTTTGCATTGAATTTGTATATTATGAAAATATATTCGTAAGTACTTTACAATAATTAAAGTATTGTATTATAATGTAGGTACAAATTTTTCTATAATTTTGAAAAAAAATTACCATATTATAATACAGTGATTATACTATCTTATATATATATAGTCATTAAAATGATTAGAATTAATAAGGATATAGGGCATAGGAATTTCATCCCTCCAATACTTTATGAAGTCATTTTATATACAATATTTTGATCTTTTTTAAAAGTAATATATTTGCAAGTTATAATCTTATCACATTTATTCTCAGATCTCAATTTTTAAAACAACATAATAAATTTTTAATGAGATCGGTAAAAAAATTAAAAGTCTGAAGTGGAGTTGGTCTGGACATATTGCTAGAAGAGATGATAATAGATGGACAATTTAAATATTAAACTGAATTACAAGAGATTGTAAAAGATTCAGAAAGGAACCACATGTGAGATGGATGGATGAAATAAGAAAGTGTGCAGGGGTGTTGTGGAGAAGAGAAGCTAAAGATCAGAGAAGATGGATTGAACTTGGAGAGACCTTCATCCTGAAGTGTATTGATAATGGTTGATGATGATGATGAACAAATTTTCATAAACATTGATATTATTAAATTATGCATATATTAAAACAAAAAAAACTGAATTAATCTTACAAAATATAACATAAGCAAAATCTATAAGTATACAGTGAAGGAAAAGATAATACTCATTAAGATAAACAATATAAGTTATTAACAATATAAGATTTTCATTTGTTTTACTCATGAGCTAAGAGTAGCAAGATATCCATTATTTAAATAGCCAAATGGTGGTATACATAAAAAAATATTAAACTTGCTTACAAATATTTGTTATCTAAAAGTCTTCAAACTCATTTATATAATCAGCAGATGTGCTAATAAAATTATACATATCCATTTTACAATCCAAGTTCAATCTTAATAATCAGATGGCACAACTTAATCAACATGTATTTAATTAGTACAAAGTATAATACAATATATAATAATTTCCTGATATAGATAAACATTAGTTAGATTTGATAGTATGGTGTTTCAGTTTACAGAAACAATTTTTTTTATGAATTCACATCTAACTAGATTTTTATTAAATGAGAAAGATTTAAAATCACTTTTCCTCTTTTTTTTAAGCATTTATCATTAGATATAACAAATCTCAGAGTAACATATCAAAACTTATAATAATTTCCATTATAAACTAAAACAAATATTTGTGAATATTTCAATCAGAGACTAAACTTCTTCAAGACTTGGAACTAATGATAAAAATGAACAAAAATACAAAAAATTATAATAGGTTTAGGCAGAGCAAAAAATTATGACAGGAAGCTGATAAATTTACTTGTTTGTCTATATAATAAATCTGTTTTATTTAAATTATTTTATATTTAGGTTATTTATAATGAAATTATTATATTCATTTAGAATAAAAATATTCTTATACATAAATAAAAATATTGTATACTGGAAAAAAAATTAGATATGTGTATAAAAGCACAAATACACAGATATATTAATTTAAAAAAATAAAATTATGCATGTACAAAATACAATGACCATTCAATAAATTTTAAATATATAAAACATATATTAAATAAATATTTACATTTGTAATTACATGGACTATTTTCATAATCTAGAATTAATTGTTAAATGTCTTTAGAAAAATTCAAGTTTTATTTAAATTTTTCAAAACATTCAAGGATAAGAAATAGCACACAGGTTAATATATAGTATGTTTCTAATAGCTTTATTCTTCTCTTTGGTAAGTGCTGCCCTGACCAGTCAGTGATAGTCCTAGCATGGAAATCAAACATGGATCTTTACTTTTGTGAATACTGAATTTAAAATGATGTTAGGCTATTCTATTAAAAGGTTAATTAAAGTATCACATACATTTAGTTTTCACAAATCCAAAATCTCAGATTTAATTCCCCTACTAGTCCTAAAATACTGGTCATGTCAGAAATATTTGATGAAGAGGGAAGAAGCAATACCAGTTGAAAAGTTGTGTTATACATTAATCTGTGTGCTATTAACTAGCAGTTAATTATATTTGAAAAGTTTAAATTTTTTTAAAAATATTCAACAATTAATTCTAAATGATGGAAATAATTAACACATAATTACAAGTAAAATGCCATCAGCACAAATATTCAGACAAACACTTGAATATTTATATATTTTATTGATAATAATTTATAATTTATGTGCAAAAAAATCTAATTCTACTTTAAATCGGTATAAATACATTCACATAGATTGTAAATGTAAGTAAATATAATTATATTTTTACTATATTATAAAATTAGGTAATGTTAAGATGTAATAGGATCTTTTTTCAAATTGATTTTTATATGATTGTAATATTATCATGATTATAAAATGTTTTCTTATTGCTTTCTCTCCATCTTATTAAAAATATCATTCATTACTTTCCCTACTTTTACCACATCAATTGTACAAACTGGTTAGAAGAAATGCTTGGATACTGGTTTATCTTAATTTTTATGCAAAAAGTTAATCACCCTAGTAATCAGTTAAATGTATCAGTTTACCTTTATAATGGTTTAAGAATCAATTGCATTACATCAAATTTAATAAAATACAATAAATGTTTAAACTATTATAGAAATGGACTGATCAATAGTTTACACATTTGGTCTTCTAATCATAGATTTAATATTTTACTTAGAATTAATACAGACCCCTATCAAATATTTCATAACATCAGACCACATAAATGATGTAAGAATGGTATAGGTAAAAATTGTTTTTTTTTTTCTGTAGAAAGAAAAACCACAGTAATACAAAATTTTTTTATTTGAAAACTGAAGACATTACAACCATTTAAAAATGAACTTAAACATTTGCACTTGTATATAAAAATAAATGCATATATATATATATATAATATTATAATTCAATGTCTTGTATTAAAAATAAATGCATATATATATATATATAATATTATAATTCAATGTCTGTATTTCTTCAAAGCAATATACATAATTATATAATTGAATATTTATAAATACAGTAATCAGATACATTTTAAAAACTTTATCCACTTGGGAGCACTTTCAACTATCCCCATAATCTTTGTCAACTAACACTTCGCAAGACTAACTTTCCCACAATTATGTGATCATAACATTTTCTATATGTCTGTAATACTTTGAAAGACTAACCTTCCCACAAGGTAGCTAATGTTAAGATCACAGAACTGTGGGAAGATTAGTGTTTCAAAGTGTTAGTTGACAAAGTATATAAATATTCAATTACATAATTACATATATATTGAAACAGTATTATTTAGCCACCATCCCATTTTACCTACTATATTCCATAGTAGTATATTTTCCCCTAATTCAAACTCTTCCCAGTCCACATATATAACTTTTAATAATTTATTTTATATGAAATAGTGTATATTTATGTGTATGTGCATGTATTTGTATAAGTATGCACATCCACCAGCCATATTAATGTTTGTATGCGTATTCTAAATTTAAAATTTAAGAAAGTGATATAAATTAAATTAAGTGCATGAACACTGTTATATGTGTCTAATTACCTACATATATATGTGAAAGAAGCCATAATGCAACAGATTTAAAAGCATTACAACTCTTTAATAAATTTAAATTATTAGTTTTAATTAAACTCTTTGTTTAAAGACTTTCGTATAAAAAATTCAATTCCCATAGTTATCACACGCACATATATACTAGAATGTTTACAAACTTAAACTCTTTTAAAAAAAAAGTTATCTGTTATAAAAGTTTGTAATTTTTAGAAAACCATCTGTAAGTAATTAATCAAGCTTATAGTCAAAATTTTAATGTCTTTTAAAAATAAAAACTTAGGAACAAGAAATGACCCATTGACTGTTATTGTTTTAGTCAAAGACATGGCCAAAGTTATCATTTTTACGCATTTTTAATTACTAAGAAAACTTTGTAAAAAGTTATAAACAGGTCACTTGAATTATAAATTATTTTAGTATAAATAACTTCAAGTTTGGTTAAGGGAGGTTCACTCATTAAATTTTTACCATGAAAATCTTTGAATAAAACAACCACTCCCTCTCTCCCTTTTTGGGATAAATTGGCCAATGCAAGCCAGAGTTTGAGACCCATAGCCTGCCCAGAAGATAGCATCAAAAGACATTACACCAGCCCAGCTGAGTATAATGATCAACTACAGCAGTCTCAACAAAAAAGATGCGGTAACAATTTCCCTGAGCTCTTTAAAAATAACTATAAACTTATAAATGAATCTCTAAAACTCTTAGCTAGTTAATAATAATCATGCATGAACTCTTAAACTGTAAAATGTTTAAAACAAATTAAAAACTGAGAGAATCTGTTAAATATGACTTAAAATTATAATTTAACTTCTAAAATAATACCCATAAACTTGCCTATTTTATAAACTTAAAATATAACACCCTAGATTCTTGTTAATAATAACTTCTTTAGTTATTAGTCCATCTTTTAATCTGTGGTCATGCCTTGCTTATTTGTTTTATATATATTATTTTATAATTTATGCTATGCCCAGTTCAGAACAGGGATTGATTTTATGAATAAAGTTTGAGGGGAAGATATGATTAGAGGCTCTCTTAATTAAGTAATGTTGCTCTTTAGCACACACATGCAAATCTTCATTCTGAAAACCTAAATATTTTCATTAAACTATTATGTTTAGCTTACTATTATTATTGTAGTATCATTAGGTTTGCAAGTAATAATTTAATTAGTTAATAAATGCAAGAATGAGTTATAAGGCATATTATACATATTGCTTAAGCACCACATATGCTTTAATCCTCATTTTCAATTATATTATAAACCATGTAGGTTCATTAAGAACTCATATTATTTTTAAGTATTCCTTTTTAGCATGTTTTAAGTATGCTAATTATGAACTGGTGTATGGTAATTTTGTGGAATGAAACTATAGAATTTTGCATACTTTTAGTTATTAATATATATATATATATGCTGTAATATCTGAAGTCATACTACAAAGCTCCAGTTCATCCTGCCATAATCATAATGTAATATTTCAGTATTGGTCTGAACTTGTAATCTGATTTGTATGTATATAATCTGCATAGAGAGCTTATTGCAGCTCATTTAAGTGTTAATAAATGACCTTTATTAAATTTATGATGATAAATCATCAAACTTGCACTGACTTAACTGTCACAAGTCTAATAGGTAGGGCATAATAAAATAGGGCATGACTGGAAAACATATATTATTAAAATTGTAATAAAATCTTAAATTATAGTGCATCAGATGAGATTCTGTTATTTACTTATCGTTGTTTACACCTGCATGTGTTGTCCAATGCACTCTTGTTTGTTTTATTTTTATCGACTAATTAAAATATATTAAATTATAATAATTGTGTTGAGTTTCATTTTTAATCCATCTCAAATCTTAGTTGTTCATTTTAATATAGTATTAATTATTATCAATATGCATTATCTAGCCAGCCATAGATATGTGTGTATTTAAATTAATAGTAATTTAATTAACATTCCTTGAGACTCTTGCTCCACCCTTTGCTACTGACAGCCTGCAAACTAAGAAATTCTGAGTGTAGCCTCATATATATCATTCATAGGGTAGTAAGTCATGGAGTGTTAGTGGAGAAGCTGAAATGTGATCAGATTCGAGGTCTCAACCCCTCATCTCGATCAGCCTTGATATAATCTGCCAGGACTTTGGATTTTGTTGCATGAATGTACAAATGTGACCATTACAATGTATATGAGTGTCATATAAATAACATTAAATCTTGCAGTGAGAAAGATCATAGCTCTTAATTTATTATCTAATATTTCATGTTATAACTTTATAATATTTACTTATTAATACTGATTTTGCTTTTTCTTAATATTATTAAAAATGAGTAGGGTCATTGCTTTAAGACAATTAAGTAAAAACAAATTTGTTTGAATGGTTTAAAATAAATAACAATTTGATTTCTTCACTTTATATATGGTCTGAATCCATTTCTTTAATATATCTTTAAGTGCATGTTAAAGTGGATTTAGTTTTTTCTAGTAAAAACAAGTTGGGCTTTAATTTTGTAAGCTATAACATATTACTTACCTTTGAATGAGAATGATCATAGTTCTTAATGTATATGTTTATGTGAAATGAAATTAGTCTTTTTACCCATGAATCATTTGAAAATATTAAGAATCAACAATATAAAACATAATTTTCACTTAATGTATCTTTATATTCTAGATTTATTGAGTAAGCATAATATTTGTACAAGTGCCTATATATGTTCCAGCCTTTTTTTTTGTTTATTAACTTTTTAATTTTTATTTTTCTATCACTGCTTTATCCTTCTGCTGAAGGTAAAAAAATAATTGTTCATGAGCAAATTGTTAATAAAGATAATGATATGTATGCAGGCATTTATTTTTTACTATTATTAATTAACATAAACATTGTATTATATTTTTCTTTATTATTTAATTATATTTATATATTGTGTGAATGTATTTTCTAAATGAATAAATTTTATAACAAATAATGCAATCACTAAAATAATTTAATAAAACAAATTAAGTATTACATAATGGATCACTAGGGCATTGGCTACCTCTGTCATTCTGGCATTATGTGTTGTTCTATTAATGAGAATTTACTAGACTTTTGAATTTTGTTTTTTAATAATATTTATGTAGTGTAATTATCATTCATTAAGTGGATAATCTCTGGTCTAATCAATGACTAATAAAAAGTATTAATACACCTTTCATCAACTATTTTTTAATGTTTGAATTTTTGACATTTAGCTTCAGTTTCTGAAAAAAATGAATTCATGTTTAAATATCAACAGTGATAAGTACTTTATATATTCATAAAATTATGTGAAACTATTAAAGTTTATAATAAATTTTAAATATTGAGAAGTTAGAGTTAAAAGGGTATTGCTAGATAATAAAATCCTAAAAATTTTCATACTGTCTAGTTATCTGAATTTGTGCTCAAGTAGAGACTTAATATGTATATATTGTCAAATTATGTTTTTATACAGTGCAACTTTCATCTGAGCTCAATCATGATACAACTATCCACCAGACCACAAAGCTTCACAACATCACACACTATAGATGCATTACAAACATGCCAAAGTAATCCATGAAGTATATGTTACAATTTAACTACTCTTACACATTTTATTTTTATATAGATACTTGAGCTTAATTTTATATAATATATGTTCAAATATTTTTCAAACTTCTATTTTGTCACATATTATTGAAACATATAATCATCAAAGACATATGGAAAAAATAAGTAATGTGAGATAGATAATTAGATGTTTGGTTGAAACCTGATTTGTTATATTGATAGTGACTCTATAGCATTTATTTTTTAATATATTACATTTTACTACTAATATTTATATGAATTTATACACATACATGTATAATGTTGAGTATATATTCTAATGCTTAATGTATAAATTTTTAAAGACTAATTTCCAAGATAATCTAGGGCCAGATAAGTTCTTACACTAACCCAAAAAAACAAACTGTAATAGGAATAAAATGTAGCCTTTGTACAGAGAATAAAGATATTCATTTAAGAATGTTGAGCTCATAATTTGTAATTGAAAATAAATATGAATAGAGAATAAAATAATAGTACAGTAATCATAGATATAGAATAAAATATAGTGCAGTAATCATGGATTTTAAATTATAAAGTGATGCTTTTCAATATTTGAGCAGTTGAAGCACTAAAGATTTATGTTTTTGGAAAAGAATAGACTGATTAAATATTTTGGAAAAATGAAGGAAAAAAGATAAAATATTTGATAAAGATTTAGAGAATAAAAAGACCAAATTGAAAAGATAAAACTGGAAAATTACCCGTCAATTAAAAGAAGATTACTTATTAAGATATTTATATAGAGGAATTACACTCGGCTATACTTTGAAAAAGAATATTAAAAAAAAAAAGAGTTAAAAAACAATTGATAAAGAGGCTTGAAAATAGTCTAGTTTGACGTATACACATTCTACCTTTAGAAGAAAACACGATTGCCGGGATGAATTATGCAGGCTTTTAATGAAAGATTAACAGAATGTTTATTGAAATGTATATATTCTGTTTTTAATTTAAAATATATAAATTGTTTTTCTTTTTGTAATATTATTCAATAGTTTGCTTATTTTATTTACGACACTTGATTCATTTAAAAATGAGAGTAAATAAATACTTATAATGCTTTTCTTTCTTTTATTTATAAAAGCGAGTGAAAAATACTTTAGTTCACTATGTTTGGTTAACAATTCATTTCAATTTTGAAACAAATATCTTTCATAAAGTCATTAATATATATCTCTAGAAAGTTAACTGATATTCAAAAGCTTTATAAACAGTAAACTTCCTGTTAAATTACTGATAATAAAAGTGATGTTTCATTGAATGGCTCGGAGATAAATTTTGGTGAAATTTGAATAGTAATTTTTAATATGTTTCAAGTCTTTGTATACGGTTAATCAAGTTATTTATAAAAAGAGTATTTATTTGACTAATTTAGAAATTAAATAAATACTGGAAAAAAAAAATAACTAAATGGCTATTTGACACTTAATTTGTAAGTGAAACGGATCCATCTTAATATCGCTTTATTTTGTAAAGAAAAAATAAATAAAAATTGTCACTTGAAGACTTCATTTGTTTACAGAACCACTTTCAATTATTGAATAATGAAACTGTAAACAAATATATGATAGGCAGTAGTTCCGTGCTGCTTTTTTTTAAAAAAAAAAAATTTATTAGATTAAATTTATTGGTTTTTTTAAATACAGAAAACTGAACAAGCATGCACACGATTGGCGGGGGGGGGGTATCATCACCACATCGATTGACTTCTATTAATTGAAATAGGATTTTGTAATTTCTCACTAAAATAATTGAACAGATGAAAAAAATGATAATTTCTATTGCAAAACTGTATGTTTCTGTGCTCATCCCCTTCCTATAAGAATACTCACATAATATGTATATTTGGTTAAGCTGCTCACAAACATACATGGTCCATGTTGATGAGCTTTTCTGATTTTCATCTCTAAGTTAACTAAAATATTGATTGAATATTCTGGAAGCAAAAGAATATGCATATTAATGTATTTGTAGATGAGGGTGTCTCAGCTATTAATGCATGGAATTATGTTAATATTGTCAGTGAAGTTTACGATTATCAGCAGATATGCGATCTTTGTTGCATTTTACTGAAAAGCATATCAATGTGACAGACTAAGACATTCATAATTCACTACTTATGATAGATAATAAAAATTTGTCCTATATTCTTTAGAATTTGTAAAATTATCATTCAAGACAATAATTAACTATTGAGTGCAAAAAAATGCCACCAAGTAATCTAGATTTCATATATTAGGTACCCCATTCAATATTTTTGTTTTTGTCCACTACCAATTGTAAATGTTTACTAAATATTAAATTGAATATTGTCATATTGTAAATTTAATATGAAAGATGAAAAAATAACCAGTTTGGAAAATTGGACATTTTGATATAAAGGCACAAATATTGAATAATTATAAAATATAGAGGCATTCAGTACAAAATAATGATGGAAACAAAAACTATGGAGGTAACGAAGGCAAGATTTAAAAATATACTATATATTACACATTTCAACTTATTCTGACACAAATAATCATAATGTCAAGCATTGTTAGCCGAGAGGTCATTGCAGCCGCCTTGCAAGCAAGTTGTTGGTTGCAGACGGTTGTGAGGTCACGTCCCGGCCGATGCTATGACATAGGAAAAAAAAGTACTCTAAGTGATGAAGTTCAAAACCTTTTTATAGTAATTCTAGCATATATAATGCATACATTAATTAACACCATTTTAATCTATCACTACTATGATTTCCATTTAAATGATTTTCATTATTATCTAAAAAAATTGTGTAGTAGTAACTTTTATTATTAATTATTTTTTGGTTTTTATCTGTTTATTTTAAAATAACTCTAAAGATTTATTATTTTATTTGTCTTGGAAGCAAAATATAATTTTCATTTAAATCATTCCAAAGTTGCATTTTCTGAAGATGATTTGCAACATTGAGTGCAATGGCAATTAGAATATAAACTGCTCCTGGAATTGAATAATGTTAAACTTGTTGTATGTAAAGGGAAATTAATTTTATTATTTTGCCATCTGTTTGTAAAATATTATAAAATAATCTCAAATAAATTTTTTCATTGCCTCTTAATTTCAAGGATATTTTTATTATTCCAACTTATAAATGTAAAGCTGATAGGAAAGACAATATTAATTATTAGCAAATATCATTGTAATTCATTTCAACAAATAATTTTAAGGGCTTTATTGATAGATTCTCTGTATAATTTAGTTGCATGATAGAGATAATGGATTACAGGAGAAAATATTGAAAACCTGCCATTTTCAATACTTAAACACTTAATAATCTACTAGTTATTTAATCAGGTGTTTATATTGTTGTTTTAGCACAGTATTAATGTAATAGAATAAGAGATAAAGATTTCTGTCTCAGCATGTCATGTTTAGTGTTTGGACATCACATAACCGCCTAATAAACTGACCAAGGTGATTATATATTTTTATTGAATAAGTGTGCTTCAAGTCACATATAACTGCTTATAGACTGATCACTATGGTTTTAGAAAATTAGGAACATAGATATTTTTTTTTTACATAAATCTAAAAAAAGATAATTTAAAATAGTATTTATGTAATTGTTTTTATCATTTTTGTCAACAAAATAAACTTGGTTTACAGCTTTTGTATGATGGTATGAGTTAATGGATTATTACTAAAAGTGGAAAATCTAGGAGGTTAAAAGACCTCGAAAGCACTAAGCCTGATATTTAACTACAATTTCTCTAACTTCACCAACAAGTGTTTGAAGCACAGTATAATTGATATTTGAAATAAAAACTGTGCAATGGCCCCAATATTTCTTTTTATGATAGTAACTATAAGAATATTTGAGTATTATAATGGAATATAGACTTGATAATGTTTTATGAACTGATTAAAATATGGCCATACTTATTTTATGATTGGGATTGTTTTGATGAGTAACTAATGAATATGATATTATGGAAAGAAACCATTCTCACATATGCTATAGAATTGGCACACACACTTCCATCAATAAATGTTTTAAAAGCATAGGTGGTCCATCTGTGCTTAGGACTTTTTCTTAATATTTATTGACTGTGATAGAATTAAAAGTTTGAGCTTATTGTTAGCCTGAGTTTTTAAAGCAGCATATTACTTGCACAATTTCTAATTATATATGACAGAGAAGAGAAAGTGTATTTTTTAACTACCTGTGGCATTGAATTTTATTAGTTTGTATATATGAAATAATTAATAATATAGTGATATATGTATATGTAATATTGTGAAAGAACTACTCTTCACACATGCATTATAGAACTGACATGATCTCTCTGGTTAATAAATGTTTTAAAAGCAGAGATGGTCCACCTATGCTTAAAACTTATTCTTTAAATAAACCAACATTTATTGACCTTGCTTAAATTATGGCTTGAACTTCTTATGAGACTGATTTTTAAATAAATATATTAAATCAGAAAAAGTTCAGACCCTAACTTAGGTGAACTACCTATGCTTTTAAAACATTTGTTGACAGGAGAGTGCATTCCAATTCTATAGCACATGTGTGACAGTTACCTTCCACAATATATTGTGACGTTTATTTATATACGTTACAAATATATTGGCATTTTGGTAAAAGCTAAAAAAAAGTAAATTTAGATTTTTTTTTGATTAGTATAATTTTTGTTAAAAACGTACAATGAAAGTTAAATTATTCTTTCGGTATTTTTTTTATGTGATTAGTAATAACAGTAATTGGAGAGAACAAAAGAATTCCAAAAGTAGGAAAAAAAGATAAGCTGAAAGTAGAAATACTCAAATTAATTAAAGATGGCCGAAAACTTGAAGAAAATAAAGACTTTAGTACATAAAATTTTTAAAGACTGGATAAGATTAAAAAGGCATGGTACGAGCATGCGCAGAAGTCCTGAAAACTGGATATAAAAAGGAGGGATCCGGTTGAAGGAACATCTTGTTCGTTTTGTTTCTCTAGTTGGTCTTGGATAACATTTAATATATCCAAGATCGCTCGTCGCTGAAGGAATTCGGCATGTCGCAGTGAACCGGAGCTCCTGAAAACATCGGACCTAATGATGTACACGAGGAAAAGCCTTCGTGACCGACTGGGGAAATGGACCGCAAGAACAAGCAAGAACCAAAAAGCCGAGCTCATTATTACCAAAAAACTATGCATAGTTATCTACTAATGAATTCATGAAACTTACCGGTAAGAATAATTATCCTGATTGTGACAGTTAACTATTTAAAAAACTACTCGTAAAAATATACGTATAAAGAATCCTGATAGTGACTTTAATTTTTCTATATGAGAGACTCTTATTTAACCAAGAACTTTTTGTTTATTTTAACCGATATTTATATTTTCCGGGTATTTCCCACCTGAATTAAATGTGTTCTCTCCAAAGTATTAAATAGCTATTTAACTGATAAATATTTTAGTTGGTTAGAATAAAAGAGATTATACTTTTATCAACCTTTTTTTTATTGTGCGTTATTAATAGTAGTTATTATTTTTTATTATTAAATTTGTTTTTAGTGAAATAAGATTTAAACGTAAGTTACCTTTGCCAATATGCTTCAATACGCCAGGGCTAATAATCGTAAAAAAATCATTAATTCTCATTACGGTAGAATTACCGTCCCTTGAAAAAAAAAAAAATATTATAAAAGAATCTTTATATTTTTCTTTGTCTTACAACTTGCGAGAGGTGCTGGCGACATATTTCAGCGGATTCTTAGGAGTCCTGGCGCCCATAGTAAATAAAATTAAAAGTTGATATTTGTCAATAGCACAAATTCGTAACAATTAATAGGCTGGAGTTGATCAGGAAAAATAGCTGTGTTAAGAATAGAAATACAACTTTCTTTTTTTTTTCCTTGATACAGCTTGATCAACTCACGCTCAAATATACATTTGGGGCGTATAGTGGTCTAGTAAAACGGAAAACGCTACAATATATATATATATATATATATATATATATATATATATATACATTAAAGCATAAAGCTAAACTAGTCAATAAATAATCAAAATTACCCCAAATTTACAATTCAACCAGACCAACCAAAAAAATAAACTCTAAAATACTACCAATGGTTTTACTGGTACAAGCAGACTTCTCAAGTATAAAAAAAATACAATATAATAAATTTATTCTGAGTATCACCCATAATTCCATTCACTTCCCAAACACTCTTAATATTAAAAGAACTTTTAAATAAGTTAATTGCTTCAGAATCATACATTTTTAATAATAAAGATTCTTCAATTCTTTTTATTTTATTTCTCTCAAAAAAGATAACCTTAGCTTTGTCTAAATTAATAGTGTGGATTGCATTTTTTTCATGAATATATAAAGCAGAAGTAAGATTTATTTCTAACCCTGGTTTTTTATATCTTTATTCTTTCATTTAAACTCAAACTATTCTGACTTATATATACCACCTTACAAAAATAAGGAATAATATACACCATTTCAGGAATAATCTTTCTATCAAAATTTTTTTTGTATTATTTAATAAATTATTCAAAGTAACCACCTTTTTAAAACAATTTTCTTATTTCCAAACAAATTACTATTTTTACATACAGATTTATAAGAAGACAATTTAAATGGCAAGGAAATAAAATCATATTTTTCTTTATCCTTTACATAATTACAAATATCACCTTTTTAAAACAATTTTCTTATTTCCAAACAAATTACTATTTTTACATACAGTTTTATAAGAAGACAATTTAAATGGCAAGGAAATAAAATCATATTTTTCTTTATCCTTTACATCATTACAAATATTATTACTATTAAATAAAATACATTTAACAAATTTATCATGGTAGCCAATACTCAAATAATTTTTATAAAATTGATCTTATTAAACAAAGCTACCTCACTAGAATTATTTAATCTCTTATTTCTATAACAATACTTTTTTAAAGCAGCTATTTTATGAGATACAGATTGATAGCTATCAGGTTTAATTATAGACCTTAACTTTTGACTCTTAACAATGACTACATATCAAACAATTATAGATCTAAAAAATTTAATTTAACAAAATCTAACTCCCTCCTTCTACCACATATTTTAAAGAAGAATCAAAACAAACTCATTTGCCGAATCTTTCAATTTATCATTCTCAACTACAAACAAACAAATATCTAACAAATAGTTTTAAATACAAACAATTATTCTTAATAATAATAATAATAATAATAATAATAATAATAATAATAATAATAATAATAATAATAATAATAATAATAATAATAATAATAATAATAATAATAATAATAATTAATAATAATTAATTATTTTAAATATTAATTATTTGTAAAAGGAAATTATTATTAAAAAAGATTGTTTATATTTAAAGTTATTTTTTTAGATATGTGGATGATTGTTTGTTTGTAGTTGAAAAGGATAAATTAAAAGAGTTGGTAAATGAGATTGTTTTGATTCTTCTATAAAATATGTGATGGAAGGAGGGGTGTTAGATTTTGTTAATATTTTTAGATCTATTAGTGATTAGAAATGTAAAGAATAATTGTTTGGTATGTAGGCATTATGTTAACACTAAAGAGTTAAGTTTTATAACTAAACCTGATATCTATCAATCTGTATCTCATAAAGTAGCTGTTCTAAGAAATTACTGGTACAGAAATACAAGATTAAATAATTCTAGTGGGGTAATTTTGTTTCAGAAAAGTCAATTTTATAAAGATTATTTGAGTGTTGACTACTCTGATAAATTTGTTAAAAGTATTTTATTTAATAGCAATATTTGTAATGAGGTAAAGGATAAAGAAAAATATGATTCTATTTTTTTTCCATTTAAATTATCTTCTTATAAAATTGTATGTAAAAATGGAATTTGTTTGGAAATTAGAAAATTGCTTGGAAATAAGAAAATTGCTTGGAAAAGGGCTATTACTTTGAATAATTTATTAAATAATACAGAGAAAATTTTTGATAAAAAGACTATTTCTGGAGTAATGTATATTATCTCTTGTTTTTGTAAGAATATATATAGGTTGTCAGAGTAGTTTGAGCTTAAATAAAAGAATAAAGGTATATAAAAGTAAGATTAGAAAAAAATATCTTAGTTCTGCTTTGTATATTCATGAAAAAGATATAGGCCACATTATTAATTTTGATTAAGGCAAGGTTGTCTTCTTTGAGAGAAATAAAATAAAAAGAATTAAAGAATCTTTACTTTTAAAAATTTGTAATTCGGAAGCAATTACCTTATTTAAAAGTACTTTTAATATTAAGTTTTTATGGGAGATAAGTAGAATTGTGGGTTATGTTTAATTTAAGTATGTTGTTATTTTGTAGTTTTTTTTACTTGAGAAGTCTGATTGTAGTATTTTCTTAGCTAGTATGGTTGAATTGTGAATTTGGGGTAATTTTAATTATATATATATATATATATTGACGCAGCCGATGTCTAATCACATCGAACTTCCTGCTTCACCAGCCATACTAACCTCCTGCAGCACCTGCAATTCAGACCTCACATAGCTATATGCCATTTCAACCTTACACTATATTATAATAATTAAAGAAAAGCTATAAAATATTTAGTAAAAACAAAACAGCGGTGTACATGGTGCATATATATATATATATATATATATATATATATATATATATATGAATGTAGCAATGATTTACTAATATTTATTGCTGAAAATTATATTATTTTTTTATATGTATTTCAATTAAAATCTTCGAATTTAAAAACAAAAAGAAAAATAGGGAAGGCTTGAAATACTGAATGATCTTTATCTGTATTCAGATCATTTTCACTAATTAAAAATTATAAATCTTAATTAAAATTATGAGAAATCCTTTTGTTAGTTCATTTGCAAATCTTTACAAATATCTAAAAAGTATTTTGAGCCTGATCTTTAAAAATTTTTACTAATTAAAAGTTTTACTAATTAAAATCAAGGGATTACAGGGATAGCTGTGGGCATGTGAAACTGCATTTTTGCAGGGATTATAAGATTGTATAAAAGTGCTCATAGAACAAAAAAGACTTACTTACTTACTTACTTAGTAAATAATTTCAGAATGTTTCAATCAATAAGCAAATTTTCAGATTCAAGAAGTATTTCCAGACCTTCAAATTTTAAGAAGTCAACCCAAGTTCAGTGCTATGAACTTTGAGCAGAGGGAATATTTGACCTTTCTCTTCTTTTATTGGAGAATATTTTGCCTGCTGTCTATTTGGAGGCCCAAGTATTCTAGATGATTACCTAAATGTCATTCCTGACTGTTTGCCTGCTTACTGCCATACTGTACCTGCCTGATATGTTGTGCTTTTTTGAGGTAACCTCATTCCATGTGGAACTGCTTTTAATATAAAGTCCTTAGGTAATTTGTGTATCTAAGATATAATGAAAATCTTATGTTTTATTTGTGTATTAAGTTATGTTTCTATTAATTATGCTCTTAAACTCTCTCTCTCTGTAATTCCTTACTAGTATAATGTAATTTTAAATATATTTTTATAATATTAAACTTATCAGATTTATTACAAAACTTATCAAAAATTAATATAGTTCAATATTATGTACTAATTAAATAAATATTTAATAAAATCATGAGACTGTGAAGTGAAGTTACAATTGGTAATTGGACTTACATTGAGTCAATGTCTCTCCAAGACACTGTCTCAATGGCATAAGAATACTATTACTTCTAATTATCTCATTACTAACTCTACAGCACTCTTATGACTTTTATAAATGAATTATCTTTTATAATAATAGATAAATAAATCTCAATCTATTGTTAAGGAAATATAATTAAAATGATCTCAGGTTCTTCTAATTATCTTAAAGTAATAATAATTCATGTAGATAGGAATGATAAGGGATTTAATATCAAACCTAAATACACCTAACTTATTCTGATAATAATCACTAACAATAATAATCTTTATGGTATATTTTAATCTTATCTATTTGATTATACTATTAATCATTAAGAAAATAAATACAAATCATACCATATTTTTCATTTCCATATAGTATCTTAATTTTAAAATAGACCAAAATCTTATAATTTAACAATTTGTGGCAATAAATAATCTTATACTCTTATATTGTGCATTATAATTACTTTATGACCATTGTAATATTATATGTTAATGTCAATTAATTTCTATAAATTATATTAAGAAAATATTGTGTTTCTTTCTCAAATAATAAAATAATAAATTCATATTGTGCAAATATTATGTACATTCAAATTATCTGTTGTCAAATGCTGTGGTGTAAAATAATGAATTCAACACATCTTTTAAACAACTTAACAAATTTATTTACATCAACTTTAACAAATAATTTATTTACACTATTTACATTTAAATGGAACTAAAGAAAATAAACAAAATAAAAAATAATACAAGATTTTACACTGTTACTATTTCCATAATCATAAGTAGATAATTTATACATTTATTAAATGTTCTATTAATAACATTTAATTATAATTATGACTTTAATTTTAATAAAATCATTTGTTATCAATTAATATAAGAAAAGGTTTTATGTAATATATCATTCATGTAGCATGTATGTAAATAAACAAACTTTAATAATTAAAAATGCTATTTCACTTAATTCTTACTGCTATTTTTATTATAATGTACTAGTATGTATTAAATGTACCATTAATATTACTCAAAGATCAATTAATGTATAAACTGATAGAACCTTATAATACAATCACAATTATTGATTATCACTGTTTATTTCATTCCGATATAATGTCATACCACATGTCTTATCAAAATATTCAATAGGTATATGTTCTTTTAAAAATAACATTTAAAATTATTCAACAATTTCAAATTTGATAAAGTATTATGTCAAATAAAATTCTATGATTCTTTTCCATTTTAATTATTACACTTTTACTTGTTATTCCTATTTCCTCCTAACAAACTTCTATCTACAAAAAGTCATTTCAACCTTATTTAATTTCAGAAAGACAAATGATCAATTTCAAAACAAAATAATAACGATCCAAATTCTCTTATACCTCATCCTCTATATACAATAAGCTTTCAATCAAGATATAAATTTCTATGTAAAATTAACTTACTTATCTAATAAAATAAAATATAAATATAGACTTTATATACTTCTTACTAACTTGAAAAAGGAAAAAATAAATAACTTACGCTAATAAAATCTAATTCTTAATATTGTAACAGAAACATTAAAATTTATTCACAAAAGAATCATATAATTATTTCTAGGTTCTCATATTACATTGTACTAAATTTATATCATCAATTTAAAATATGCATATTAAAATAAAACTGCTATTATTAATCTTGTGCGTGTATATTATTTAAACATTAATACATTCATTCAATAATCATATAACATTTGGTTGATCTAAAGAAAACATAGTAAATACATCAAATTATTATTATTATTACACAATTTTTTACCATAAATGATACTTCAATGTACAGTCCGTCACACGATGTCCTCCAAAATTTCAGCTTTACAAAATAATTTCACATTTACACTCAACAATTATTCTTTAAAATATTACGTGTTGTATAATTATAAAATAAACTTTATGCAATAAAAATTTATATTAGTATTTAGTTATTATTTTTAAAAAAATGTAAATGTACCTTTCCTATCTTTAATAAATCAATAATTAATGAAATATTTATGTTAGTTAATAATTTAAACATATTACATAACATCCAACGGTGTCTTCTCCAGCTATAATTGTTCTTTTTCCTAGGCACAAACTTTTACCAAACATTACTTCCTTTTCCGGTACATCACGTGTTTTTTAAAAGTTTTTATGAAATAAATGAAAACGTTCTTTTTTTTAAAAATAAATAAAAAATAAAAGTCAGTTCCATCATAAACAAAATAAAATTAAAATAGTTTATAGAATCCATATTCTCTTCTTTATAGGAAAATTATTTTAAAGTTATTATTTTTTAGCATTAGTTTATAATTTATAAGTTCTTGTTTAATTATTTTAATTGATTTGATTTGGATATCCACATGTAATTTATTTGCGCATTCCATAACAGATATTGAGGTAAGATTACTTTTAAAGTCTTTTATACGACCAGCGTTCAGACTTTAATAATACAATAATTTTTACTTATAAGTGTTTCTTTACTTATTAAATCTCCAATTTATTTGCCTTTTAAAATTGTCAGAATTTAGTCTTTTAAACCATAAAGACTCAACAAGGCAAATATTTATACACTTACTGTTACATATTATATCTTTACCAAGATATATATTTAAATTTAGAATTTACAAATACTTGCTTCATAAAGAAGTATTTCTCATTTTTTCAAATTTCTATTTTTAAAAATTAACTATCATTAGCTTTTAAATTTATACAAAGTCCAACGTATTACTGTTAGGCATCTAATAACTCTGCTAGTCAATCCAGCGTTTGTTAAATTTTCAGTATAAAGTCTCCAATATATTTTATCCTCATACGATGTCCTCATGATTATTTGATAGTAAATTGAGCTTCAATAGGGAAACAATCAATAGGGAACTATAATAAATTAACACTGCATATTTATTAGTAACTTTTATAAATTATTTTAAAAAAACTACTCTCTTATAATTTAAAACGATTTTGAGAGCATCTATATTACTTAGCTAATTTTAATAGCACCTTTTACTTTAAGAATTTCAATCACAAGTCCCCTCCGAACAATTGAACCTTGCTTTTATACCGGAAGAAAACTTCCACTTGATTGGTGAATTAAACAATCGACTTGTTAGCTTATTTACATATTTCACCAACAAGACAGAATTAAAAATAAATAATGACTTATTTAATATTTATTATTATCACATTATTAAATTCTTAAATCAATCTTTATCATTTATTTAAATCCATTAAACATTTTTTTTTAAAAATATACTTTCTTATTTTATTTCACTTTTAACTTTTATAAGATTATTTTTATAAACAAATTAAGTCTATTTTTATTCGTTATGTTTTTAAACAGTATTTTAAAAATCAGATTTAATATTTCACATTAATTATCTTTATTTTTATTTCATGATAGCCAAAATAATATTTATAAATTTTATAATAGAATTTTTAAAATAGCTTTGCAACTTTACTAAAAAAAACTTCCAAGCATGTGTGTATGTGTTTAATTAACATCTGTTTTTACAACAGAGCTACAGACGCTTGTAATAATCTAAAAATAAACTAACAATTCATTTTTTAAAATAAATATTTTTAAAATAAATAATATCTTATAACAGCTTTTAAAATAATAATTCGATATTATTAAAATCAAATATTAATATTCTATTATGTAATACCAATAATTAAAATATTTATATTCATTTATTAAATATTAATTTTTATCAACAATAAATATATGCATTTAATTTTAACTTGTCTTTTAAAACTTTAACTTTAAACATTTATTTATTAATTTTATTAATGCAGTATTGATCATGGCCAGTTTTCCCAACCATATATCATTATCATTCCCATTGAAATGTCTCTCTCAAACATCAGCACAATTTTCACATATCAAATACTCATGAATTACTTTAGTTACACTTTTTTAAAAGATTGTCATAAATAAAATTCACATCATATAGCTAAATATATCTTAAATTTAAAATTTTTTAAATAAATGGATACAACAATTTATGGAGACCCATACAAAAGGGCACATATCCTCCTCCTTCGGATAAAAATTTTAAATTAACCATCTACCTTCATCTTCATTAATCTACACTTAACATCTTCATTTTTCATATCATTAAATATCATAATCAATCACTTTAACATGAATTTTTATAAAGCACTGGAACTTTACATCAAAATCTCAACCAGAAAACACTTCTAAATAAAATCATCATGACTTTCTTTTACTTAATAAAATTAAGTCTCACTTTTATTTATATCTGTAATTAGGTCATTTTTATTTCCCTAGTCTTACTATGAAATATCATATGTTTAAATTCCTTTAAATAACATCTTGTACACAAACTAAACTATAAATACATATTTCTATAGTTAACACTATCTTTTAAATCACACTTTGTATTTTATTTTTACACTTGTTGCTAGTTTCATTAACAGTTTTTAATGAATCATTATCTAATACACTTAGACACCTTTTAATCTAAAGAGATTAACTTTATCCCTGAAGATTTATTAATTTTATAATCATTACTACACTAGTTATGAAAATTCTCAAATTCATCCATAACTCTTTTCATAAATTGATCTTTTATAAGATCTACTCACTCTTATCATATTATTCATTTCTTCCTAAATTAACATTTACTGATTTGATAATACATTATTTTATTATATAAAATAAAATATATGAACATCATACCCAAAACTTCACCCACAATACATCCTTTGAAATTTGTAATTCACACTTCAGAAGGATATGGAATTAAACTTCTTGCATTATAAGTTCCTTTTTCCCCATCTGGTGTGGTTAACATAAATGCATTTTCACCTACTTTGCAAGATATTCTATATGGACCCTCATATAGACTAAGAAATTTTTGAATTGATTTCTTTGAAGGTTGCTAACATGGGGTGTTCTAACTAGAACTAAATCATTAATTTTAAATGGATGTGGTTTATTATGGGATTTCTTTACTCTTTTTGCACCCATAATATGAAGCTTTACTTTAGCTTGATTATTATCTTCATCCCTATTAATTGGTTCTCTTACAATTGGTATAGGCGTTTTAATCAATAATGGCTCATGTCTACCATAATGTAAACGAATAGGAGTGAAACCAGTGGATTCATTATACGTACTATTAATATAGTTAATAACCTCTGGTAGTTTATGAACCCATTTCTTATGATTATCAGCTACATACACCCTAAATAATCGACTAAGCTCCCGCATAACACGTTCACATGGATTAGACTGAGGGTTTCTTATGGAGCTCATAACATGTTTAAGGTTTTGATCTTGAATCCACTCATTCCACCTACCCGATATAAAAGCTGTAGCATGATCTGTAAGTATGATTTTTGGTTTACCTACTAATGGAAACTGATAATTAAGCATGCATTTTATTACAAAATGTGCACTAGTTTTAGGCACAGGATACGCTGATACCAATTTGCTAAAAACATCATAGGCTACCAAAATAAATTTCTGTTGTTTAAATGGTGGGAGGGGCCCGTAAAAATCAATTGCTAACAATTCATTAGCTCGATCTGGAATAATAGGCTGCATAACACCTACATATGATTTATTACAATATTTAGACTTTAAGCAAGTAGAACATGTTTTAATTTTCCTTATGACACGTTTATACATTCCATCCCAATAAAAAATAGATTTTAAAACATACATAATCTTTGGTGCACCATAGTGACCATAACTACAATGTACATACATTATCAATTTGTCAATCATAGAGTTAGGTACAACTATCCTCCATGATTCCCCCTGATTTGACTTTAAATTATACATAAGTAAATTCTGGTACATCTTATACTTGCTAAAAATCCTTTTTATATATTTACTTTTACTATTTACATTATCATGATTATTTAAGATAGTCATGATTCTATTTAATTTCTGATCCTGACCTTGAATCATAGTGAGATTATTATAATCATCCACTATAGATTCATCCCTGATTACATCCACAATTACTAATAATTATATTTTTAGCATGAGGATGTTGGGACACCGGACGAATAGGGAGGCTGCCACAAGAATATCAGCTGTGGATATTCTGTCTCCCTTCAATATAGAGAATTCTATAGTTGAATCTTGCTGGAGATACAAGCTCCACCCTTAACAAGCCCCTGCATTACTGGGAGGTAGCTTTTGTTTAAAAAAATTCTAAGCTTCTGCAATGGTCGGTCAACACAATTACCTCTGAACCCAATAAGAATTGGACGTAATTTCTGAAAAGCCCAGACAACAGCTAGGGTCTCCTTTTTCAGTAATAGTGTAATTCAACTCAGCACCTCTTAAAATGTCGGCTTAAGAAGTACAATACATGAGGTACCTGATCCTCACCGAGCTGATATAACACTACTCCCAGACCATAGTAACTACTATCTGTCTGCACACAGAATGTTTTATTAAAGTCAGACATACTAAAAATCACTGTTTAAAAATTTACTTTAAATTATACTAAATTCATTATCATGTTCAGCAGTCCACTTCCATTTTTCAGTTTTCTTTAATAAATCGAGACAAATTTATTGTATCCTCAGCGAAATTTTCATTGAATCATTTATAATAGTTACATATCCAAAAATGATTTTAATTGCTTTACTGTTTTCGGAATGGGAAAACGCTGAATAGCTCGCAATCTTTTCAGGATGGGGTATTGATTCCACAAAGCTCATTTATTAAAATGACCTAGAAAAGTAATTTGGGAAGCTGTTATTGAACATTTTTCCATATTGACTTACATTTTTTATTTGACATTCTGTAAAAATAATTTTCAAATGTTGAGATGCTCGTGCAAAATCATCAAGAAGCAATAAACTGAGATTGGTCCAGATACGGATGATTTTTTCCCTTTTTAATTGCTTACAAAAATCATGTCTAAACATCTGATCAAGCCAGCACCACTATTAATGAGACTAAAAGGCATCCGTCTGAAAAACACACAACTGGCCTTGAAATCTAAATGTTGCATACTGCTGATCATTCTCATGCAGTGGTGTATTTGCCAATAACTATCGGATCAAACAAAGAGAAAATTGACACCCTGGTGAAATTTAGTTAAAGAGCTCATGTACAGGTGGAGGAATGTCATCTGGCACAGTTACATTATTTAGCATACAGCATCTTAAACATACTTATCACTGTCATCCTTCTTCTTCACAATAACCATCATTTACATGAGAAGGGCATTTTTTAATTATATTCCACTTTACATTTTATTAATTTGACTTGTACTCTATCCTTATATTGGTAAGGAATTGGGTAGCATCTTTTTTGATGATGACTATTACTCTTCAATTTTATCTAAGTGGTATCCTTCGATATGTCATGGATTTTGAAAAGATACTTTTTAAATCATACATTAATTGATA
>JAQFVV010000008.1:4527158-4636753 GCA_028023455.1 Epiperipatus broadwayi | reverse complement strand
CTACTAGTTTAATGAGGTAACCTCATTCCATGTGGAACTGCTTTTAATATAAAGTCCTTAGGTAATTTGTGTATCTAAGATATAATGAAAATCTTATGTTTTATTTGTGTATTAAGTTATGTTTCTATTAATTATGCTCTTAAACTCTCTCTCTCTCTGTAATTCCTTACTAGTATAATGTAATTTTAAGTATGCCCTTTCATGCTTAATTTATGTTATATAGCTTTGTGTGGATCCATTAAATTTTAACATATTTCGTTTTATGTATTGTACCATTTATTTATATATAAAGTACAAATTACTTTTTGATATTAGGTATTATAAAAAAAAGAAAGAAAGCGAACACGATCTTTATTTTTTTTGTAGCATAATGTTTTAAAAAAAAAAAAAAACGTACAGTGAAAGTTTAATTTTTCTTTTTTTTTAGAAATAAGTTAACTAAAATAAATTCCATGTTGGAAAAGTGCATATTGAATCATTGATTCAAATAGTGAAAGGAAATTTCAAAAGGCGAAAGATTGCTATCAGAAACAACTTTCTGATAGTAATTAAAAATGGCAGAAATTCTTAGCGGAAAAACAGACTTTGTAATAAGAAAAGGAGAAGAATGTAGAAGTTTATAAAGTAGAACAAAGAAAAAAAAAGAACGTGCGCAGAGCTTCTAAAAAGAATCTAGGAGTATAAAAGGAGCCGACAGATTTGAAAAGGGGTCTTTTTTATCTTATTGTTCCAATAGTGCTGAGCAATTGGAAGTGCTTCATATTCTTTTAATAAAATGTGTTCACTTAGATACAAACTGAAATCGCTCGCCATGAGTGAGTAGAACGATATCGTTTGCCGACACTTTCTCTCGGAAAAGTCACCTAGATCGTCATCTGGCTACCTAAATTAGATCGGAGATTCGGAAATAAAACTAAAAGAAAAACAACTACTGTGGACTACTCACTAACTGAATTGTACGTCGGGAAGATCGATGACCTACTTAATGTTAACTTACCGGTAAGTAAATGTACATAAATTTTTTTTACATAAAGCTTTATGAATAGTGAATTGAATGGAAATGTTATCCCATAAATTTTTCTTGGATCAGAAGATTTGCGAACTGAGAAATGAACCAAACTGTTACTACGGAAAATCAGACTAAATAATTAATACTCCAATATTTGAATCAAATTATTGAATTCATATGCACAATCTTTTCCAACGTTGTAATTTTGTCTTAATCATAAATATTGAATGCTTGACGAGTTAGAATAAATCTTTATTATTAACTTCACTTTCATTGTACGTGTATAAAATTAATGCTATTCTATTTAAGTTTTACCTTTAGTTATTTAACTTAGATCGTATAATTATTACCTTACGGGCTACAATATTTGACGCAGTCTCAGTGGGTCTAACGACTCTGGCGCCCTCAAGTAGAAATTAAAAACTGGTTCTGCTTACGATTGTACTCGGTAATAATTCTAGGCCGAAGTTGATCAGGAAAAATAGCTGTGTTGAGAATTGAAATACAACTTTCTTTTTTCTTTTGATACAGCTTGATCAACTCACGCTCAAATATAAATTTGAGGCGTATAAGGGCCTAGTAATACGAAAAACGTTACAATGGCGACCCAACTCGAGGCTTACGAAAAGAAAAAAAAAACCACGACCTGAGAAAATTTAAAAACGGCATAAAATTGAGAATTTAATGTCCGTAGCCGGAAAATAAATATGACCACAAATAGTGCGCAAGTCTAAAAAGTTATTGCGTACGATTACAAAAGTTTTTTTTTAGAGTAGGATTTTAAATAAGGACTATATTGAAAGAAAATAATAGCTTATAAATTATTAAATAATAAATAAAACCGATCAAAGGTAAGAAATGACGGTAAAGGTAGAGGGGGACGGGAGATTATAGGGTGATAAAAGAGAGGGGTGTCGGTGAACGAATTTATTAGCAAAGCAAAATAAAATATTATATTTATATCGTAAAAATTGATAGCGTTAAGATTTTGTTTACTGTAGCAAAAATAAGCAACACGGCCATATATGAAATTGAGAAGTAATAAAAATACACAAAATATGGCAGAAGGCGCGGAAGAATTAAAAGAGGGCTCGGAACCCTTAATAAAAAAACTATTATACGAATGCATGACAGAATTCAAAGAAGAAATAAAAAAAGAAATGACAGAGATGGTCAGAGGATTAAAAGAAGAAATAAAAGAACCAGTAAAAAAAAAAGGAAAAGAAATAAAGTGATCAGTAGAACAACAGAAGAAAAGAGGATAGATAATCTTATTTGTGAATGGGATGGCGAATCGATTAAGTACACATCTCAAGAATGCCCAAAGGTTGTTTTGCAAATAAACGATGTCAAAGTAGAGACATTGTGGGATTCTGGCAGCCAGATATCGGTAATGTCAGAAACAACGTATGAGCGCATGCGGAGCCAACCCATAGAGATACCAACTCTACCAGTGAAAAGCACGCTAATAACATTAGCAAATAACAAAAAGGCACAATTGGGATCAAAACAGGTTTGGGTGCAAATTAAGATAGGGGATAAAATTATGCCCCACACGCTATTAATTCTAAAAGGGTTGGTACATGAAGCCATATTGGGGTCAGATTTTATGCACAAAACTGGGTGTGTGATCAATTATAAAGATGAAAAGATTATCTGTGATGGGGAAGAAGTGGAGTTTGGGTCGCGGATGAGAATGAACCATCAAAACGTATGTAATACGGAGGTTGAGACAGAACAGCCTTCAATAGAGGCACGGATTGATGAAGTAATAAAGGGAGTGAAGGAAGGATGGAAAGAGGACCTAAAAGAAGTCTTAAATGAATATAAATCGAATTTTTCAGATAAACCCGGGGTTATTAAAGGGTATGAGCACAGGATCAAGATCGCTGACAGTACACCATACCAGGCAAGATCATACCCAGTGCCACACCACTATAGAGCTGAGGTAGAGAGAGAATTAGCTAAAATGGAGGAGTGGGATATTATCACTAAGGGTTCGTCAGCATATAATAACCCATTGGTGGTTGTAAAAAAAAAAGATGGAACCATACGACTGTGTTTGGATGCCAGGCAATTGAACAAGATTACATGGCCAGATCAAAATGTTCCACCTCCAATAAATGAGTTGGTAAATAAATTCCGGGGGAAAAAGATATTTTCCACGTTAGATCTGACTGCCAGCTATTGGCAGATCAGGTTACACCCTGCTGACCGGAAGTACACAGCATTTCGATATAATGGTATATCGTACCAATTTAACAGAATGCCTTTTGGTCTCAAGAATAGTGGAGCAGGCCTGCTAAAATGTCTCGATCGTGTGCTGTGCCCGGAAATAAAAAAGTTAATCACTGTTTACATGGATGATGTGATTATTGCATCCAATAACGCCCAGGAACACTTACAACACCTCAAGTTGTTTCTACAAGAGTGCAATATGAAGGATATTCGCATTAATCTGCAAAAAAGCTGTTTAGCAGCGGAAGAAGTGAATTTCTTAGGGCACTTAATTAATGCCAATGGGATTAGACCCCACCCGGACAAAATCCAGGCAATACGAGATTTCCCAGCCCCTCGAACACCAAAACAGGTGAGATCGTTTTTGGGGATGTGTAATTTCTACAATAAATTTTACAAAAACTTTGCTTCAGACATGGAGCCTCTGCTGCAATTATTACGTAAGGGAACGTCATGGAAATGGACGGAAGAGCATGAGACCAATTTTAGGGTTATTAAAGAGAAATTCCTTAGTCAAGTGATGCTGGTTTACCCTGACTTAAGGAAACCGTTTATTGTTCAGGTAGATAGTAGTGGGTATGGGTTAGGTGCTGCTCTTATGCAAGCTCAAGAGGATGGTACCTGGGGTGTAATTTATTTTGTCAGCAGACCACTGAGAGGTGCAGAGATTAATTACTGTGTAACAGAGAAAGAGGCCTTGGCTGTGGTGTGGGCATTTCAGAAGTTCCGCCAATTCTTGATAGGATCGGAAACGATTGTTAGGACAGATCATAAGAGCCTAGAGTTCTTAAATCACAGTTATTTAACAAATAGTAGGCTAATCCGATGGAGCCTTTTTCTCCAGGAGTTCAATTATTCCATCCAGTATTGTAAGGGCACTGAAAATGTGGTAGCCGACACATTGAGCCGGAATATTGTTCCTGATACCCAGGACCATTTGCAGATGGAAGATATCTGTTTGGCAAGTGTAGAAGTAGAAACAGACGCTGTAGTAGAAGAAGGATTGAGACACTTAGGAAAGGTACAACGGCAAAGCCCGACCTACAAGAAAATTATTGATCAACTAGAAGACAAAGATGAAGCGAGAGAGACAGCAGATGCTAACACTGATGAGAGATACCGCCTGAAAGAAGGGATCCTATGGTATATCACCGATCCTCAAAAGGATCAATGGAAAATGATCATACCAGAAAGTTTACAGGAAGGACTTATTGACTACACACATCATTTGTATGGGCACTATGGTGTAAATAAAGTGGAAGCCTTATTGAGGACATGGTTCCACTGGCCGAATATGAGAGCACAGGTCACCAGGATAGTAAGCTCATGTGAAATGTGTCAGAAGACAAAACCAGCAAACAAGTCGTATCAAGGTCCATTGAATTCTATCATCCCTAAAGAACCCAATGACCTGGTGGCTATTGATTTCTATGGACCATTGCCGGCTTTTGGGAAAATGAAATATCTACTAGTAGTATATGACCTTTTTTCAAAATGGGTGTCAGCATATCCGGTGACCCAAGCCAATACCAAGAATGCCATACGAGCCCTTGAGGTACGATATTTTAAAAGGGTAGGCAAACCAAAAGCTATTTTGTCGGACCACGGTACGCCGTTCACATCTTATGATTGGCAACAGTGGATAGAGAGGATGGAGGTAAAACACATATTGTCATCCATACGAAATCCACAATCAAACCCTTGTGAGCGGGTGATGAGAGAGTTAGGACGCCTCTTCAGGGTATATACTGCATCCAACCATAGAGGATGGGTGAAACAACTCCCAAGGGTGTTAAATTTCATAAATTGGTCTCATAATGAATCTACCGGATTTGCACCTGTAAGACTTCACTTCGGACAAGCAATACCTAGGTTGTACCAATCCAAGTTACCCGCTGGTCCAGAAAACATTGATAAAGGGAGAGATCATGAAGAAGCAAGAAAAAAATTGGAACACTGTGCCAAGCTCCGAACCCAGCGGAAAGGAGGCCTGACTGATAAGTTTAAAACAGGGGATACAGTATGGGTAAAAACGAACCCTGTGAGTCAAACTGGGAAGCATATTTTTAAGAAGTTCCAAAATTTGTATGAGGGACCTTACCAAATCAGCCGACAGGATGGTCCAAATGCTTTCACTTTAAAGAATGGTGAAGGAGAAAGGGGTACCTATAACGCTAGGTCACTGAAACCATATAAGACTAGGACGTGGGTTAGAAGTACTCCATAAAGACTTATTAAGAATAAAATTAGTTCAAGCCCATATTTTATTCTCATTCCCCTGCCCCGGTGGTATTGTACCATTTATTTATATATAAAGTACAAATTACTTTTTGATATTAGGTATTATAAAAAAAAAAAAGAAAGCGAACACGATCTTTATTTTTTTTGTAGCATAATGTTTTAAAGAAAAAAAAACGTACAGTGAAAGTTTAATTTTTCTTTTTTTTTAGAAATAAGTTAACTAAAATAAATTCCATGTTGGAAAAGTGCATATTGAATCATTGATTCAAATAGTGAAAGGAAATTTCAAAAGGCGAAAGATTGCTATCAGAAACAACTTTCTGATAGTAATTAAAAATGGCAGAAATTCTTAGCGGAAAAACAGACTTTGTAATAAGAAAAGGAGAAGAATGTAGAAGTTTATAAAGTAGAACAAAGAAAAAAAAAGAACGTGCGCAGAGCTTCTAAAAAGAATCTAGGAGTATAAAAGGAGCCGACAGATTTGAAAAGGGGTCTTTTTTATCTTATTGTTCCAATAGTGCTGAGCAATTGGAAGTGCTTCATATTCTTTTAATAAAATGTGTTCACTTAGATACAAACTGAAATCGCTCGCCATGAGTGAGTAGAACGATATCGTTTGCCGACACTTTCTCTCGGAAAAAGTCACCTAGATCGTCATCTGGCTACCTAAATTAGATCGGAGATTCGGAAATAAAACTAAAAGAAAAACAACTACTGCGGACTACTCACTAACTGAATTGTACGTCGGGAAGATCGATGACCTACTTAATGTTAACTTACCGGTAAGTAAATGTACATAAATTTTTTTTACATAAAGCTTTATGAATAGTGAATTGAATGGAAATGTTATCCCATAAATTTTTCTTGGATCAGAAGATTTGCGAACTGAGAAATGAACCAAACTGTTACTACGGAAAATCAGACTAAATAATTAATACTCCAATATTTGAATCAAATTATTGAATTCATATGCACAATCTTTTCCAACGTTGTAATTTTGTCTTAATCATAAATATTGAATGCTTGACGAGTTAGAATAAATCTTTATTATTAACTTCACTTTCATTGTACGTGTATAAAATTAATGCTATTCTATTTAAGTTTTACCTTTAGTTATTTAACTTAGATCGTATAATTATTACCTTACGGGCTACAATATTTGACGCAGTCTCAGTGGGTCTAACGACTCTGGCGCCCTCAAGTAGAAATTAAAAACTGGTTCTGCTTACGATTGTACTCGGTAATAATTCTAGGCCGAAGTTGATCAGGAAAAATAGCTGTGTTGAGAATTGAAATACAACTTTCTTTTTTCTTTTGATACAGCTTGATCAACTCACGCTCAAATATAAATTTGAGGCGTATAAGGGCCTAGTAATACGAAAAACATTACAGTATATATATATAATTTACTTTCTTTAATAAGCCAATACTTCCCAAACTTGTGAGTCTGAAAAAAAGGAAAATAATTGTTTAATTTTGAAAGAAGCAGAGCACGGACTTCATTTAAAATCTATCAATAAAGTTTTGTTTATTTTAAATAAAAATCACTCACTAGTTTGGTTTCATTTTAAAATCTTTTTTTTTTTTTATAAAATATATTTATTCAGAAATTTGGTTACAGCACATAATAACAGTTAAACAGAGAATATATTACATGATAATCAGGGGGATGAAAGTTCAATATTGATATCTTGCTTGACTCCAGCTAAAAGGACTAATATATGAAGCATATCAGCAAAGAAAAAGTTCAGAATAGTATCTTGTTGATAGGCGACCACACTTGCATGTCTTATACAGTTCAACAATAGATCTAATTTTTATCCATGCTTTGTATGACCAAATCAACCCTTCATATTGGAGGTTACTTCCATAAAACTCAGGGTCTGGGCAATAATCCTGAAGAGCAAGTCATCACATAAGTATGCAGGCCATTCAGCCTCAAGTCACTCTCCAAGGTAGAAGCTTTCTATTCAGGAGTGAAAGGGATCAACTTTTGGGGGCCAAATCAATAACCTCCATACAGAATCATAGATGTAAGAGGGGCCAAATTCTGGTCCCTTTATCATTTTTTTTCCATTTTTTTAGAATTGTAGTAACATTGAAATATAAAAGTATCATATAAAATATAAAAGTATCTATAGAATGAAGAGATAATCCATTGAGTTTTGTGTGTTTCTATAGATTTCTTAAGCTTATGGTTACACTTTTGCCCCCTCTAATCAGATCAGCGCACATCGTGTGTATCTTCCTAATGAAGACTTTGGTAAAATTGACTACTGGAGTGAAATAGGATATTCAAGGAAATATTAGTATATTGATAAGGGAGGACTTGGTGAGCATGGACATATAAACTTTGGATAGGGAAGATGTGATTCTCTGTGTGATTTGAAGTAGCTTTCCTTGGATAGATCTCCTCATGGCAGAAGTTGGATTCAAATATAGGGAAGCCCAAGAAGTTCTGAGGTTTCACTGCAAATGGGTCTGCAAATGGGTCTGTAATGATCTTATCTGAAGATATATACCAGGCAAATGATTGGGCCATATTAAACTGAAGTCTGGATTGATCAGAGAAAGAATTAAGTATTGATAAAAGTCGTGGGAATTAAATTTTTTTGATGGAAGGAAAATGGCCTAGTCATCCATATAGGTGATGTGATAAATTGATGTATTTAAAATTGGGATATGAATGCCAGGAAGAGATCTCTCAATTTGAAGAAGCAGAGGGTTGAGGTAAGTGATGAAAAACAGGGTGCTCAGAGGAGAGCCCTATGGAATGGAGGATGTAGTGTAGAATGGGAGAGAAAGCTTCCCATTCAGTGATATGCTCACTTCATGATTGTAGAGGAAGTTTCTAATAATATTTATGATTCCAGTTGAGATATCATGTTCACCAAGTAAGTTTAAAAGGGTATTGAGTTGGATAGAATCAAAGGCAGTTGCAATCTCAAGCTTCACAACCACTGGTATAGATTGCCTGGAAGATCTGATGTGGTCAGTAATGATTTTAAAAAGATTAATAGCATTTGTAGTTGAGCTGCCCTTTTTTTGCAAATTGATATTGCAAAATAAGGGGAAGAATCTTGTTTTAAATTTTGTCCTTGATAATAGATTCAATGACGTTGACTATCAGTGGAGTCATGGAGATGGGCCACAGATTCTCCAGTGGGGAAGGAATTATGTTGCACTTTAGAAATGGCACCATTGCTATGGGATAAAGATCACTGATGTCATGGACACCAGAAGAAATGTGCTTTCTTAAGTTGTACATGATAGAAACTGAGAATTTAGACAGCTGTAGGAGTAGAAAATGGTGAATTGCATGGAGCCCCAGATGGGTCTTTTTAGGCATCGTGGTAATACCATCAGAGGGTGAAAAATCCCAAGTTGAGTCCTGTTTGGAGTCAGGTACATGGGTGAAGAACTTTTCCCTGAAGAATGAATTTTTTTTAGAAGGATGTTAGATCCTGAATAAAGGTTATTTCCAATCGTAATAGATGAAGGAGTGGATGTCTTGTCTCTATGGTCCAGAGCCCACCTAATGTATCCTCTGGACCAATTGTCAGACTGACTCAAATTTTTTTATTATTTTTTGATAGAGAGATAATTTGCCAAAATCAACTGTTTATTCTTGTACTGGGATTTCAGGTTGATGATGGATTCTATAGGGATTGTATCAAGGGGACGATTTTTAATGGTGTTGTTGAGTGATTTGAGTTCCATCAGGAGTGATGATGGGCCTTTATTACATCATGTATAGTTTGAGAATATGGATGAAGGCAAACTAGGCATCAACCAGTGGCAGAAAAAGGATATCAATTTTTGAAAATATATGTATGCCTTAGAGACAATGGCTTCAGTGATGTGGAATTGAAAAGGATTCTCGTGGTAGTGCTCAGACCTGGAATATTGCATGACACAAAATTTAGAGATAGTTTAAGGGATAGTGCCAAGTGGTCGGAAAAGGCTATAGGTTGGAGTGAGGAGTCAATCAGAAAGTGTAGATCAGACATATAGTAGATTAGGTCTATGATAGAGGTATAATGCCTTGTATAGAATGAGAAGGCATTTGGAGGGAAGAAGCCCTCTCCACTCATGAATCTGGTATTAAGATGATGTATATATTTGTCTGTAAATTCCTGGTAGGAGGTGTTAAATTCCAAAAAGAAAATCGTCGGATAAAAGTTGGAAGCAATTGTGATGTTAATCTGTTGGATTATCCATTAAATTAGTAATTCATTTCTGTAGAGATATACATAAATTATGTTTAAAGTGAAAGCCTTGTGGAATAAGATGGCAATAATTATATCTGGGTTTATGTAGTTAATTTTAAAAGATTCAAATGGGCTACTATTGGAGATTAAGATTGCCACTCCAGCAGCAGATGAAGGAGAAACTGAGTGATGAAAATATCCCAGATTGCCAAGGAGGCTCAGGATTTTGGAGTTTGAAAATTGGTGCAATTTGGTCTCAGAGAGACATACAATATGTGGTGAGTATTGCTTAAACCACTTGGCCAATGTGTCCACTTTATTCAGGAAATTCAGCCCACTTATATTAAGTCCCGCTATATGTGGCATTACTTCAACAGGTAATTATTGTGTATTTATTGGACAATTAGTGCTATCACTATTTGGAAATGATTAAATGAGTTTTTGAATGTGTGATCATGCACTCAGAAACTACTGGTCCTGCTAAGAGGACCTATACCAGCTTTTGCTTTTCATGTTCTGGATTGCAAGCCATCCATGGAAGAAACTCCAGTACTAGTTTCTTGCGAATCCACAGTCAGGCCAGAGGTCTCTTCCCTAGACTCTTTGTAATGCAGGCCTTCAATAGATTTTGTTTCAACTTTCAATGTTTTGGAGGCCTTAGATAGCTTTAATTTAATACCCTTAATTGAGGGGTTTGGCAAGGTTTGCTTATATCTTTATTGGGTAATTCATAACTGCTTCTTTGACTATCTGCCTTAAGAATAGGCTTGCACTTTTTCCCAGGTTGCTGGGGGATATTGTTATTTATATTTTCAAGTATAATTTGTTCACTGAAGATTTGGAATCTGTATTCTGTTCATTTGCTTTTCTTTTGTTGGGCAGAGGCAAAAGAGAATTCTCCTCTATGACAAAACATGCTGACTCAAGAGACTCATCCAATGCACATATAGAGAGTGTGGGAGAAGGTAAAGCGTCAGGGCCAACCTTATCAACAGGAGATGATAAAAAAACATGTGAAGTTTTCCACTGACTCAGATGCTGAAAAGACCACCAAAGATGTTAGAGGATCAGTGGAGCTTTCCATAGCTTCAGATGCTGCAAAGTTAGGCTTGGAAATGGGTGTCTCCACAGTCTGCATCACTGGACCAGCATTACAAATGAGTGTTTTGCTTTTAATTCTTTTGCAATTGTGGCAAATCCTGACCAGGCAGTCCCTCACTAAGTGGCCTCTCTGGTGGCAGAAGAAACACTGCAGAGGAATGCCACAGAAATTTAGTTAAAATCTTTAGCTGTGTATGAAGAATGCTAAATTTATTGCATTGAATTTGTTTTTAAAATGTCATTTCTAAAAGATTGCTAACTTTATAATTAGGACCATTCCTTTTTGCTGTTGTCTTGAGGGCTAAGCCTAGCAGTTAACGCATATATGGAAATTGAAATTAAACATAAACTTTGTTAATTTAATTCTATAAGAAAAAGAGTTATTATTCATTATAATTTGTCAAATGATTCAGGATTTAAAACAGATTATTGCATCGAGGTTAGACTATTTTAATGTTTTAAAATTATATATATATATATATATATATATATATATATATATATATATATATATATATATATATATATATATATTGATTATGTAATATCTCAATGTTGCTGGCATACATTTTATTCTATTATGATATTTTTATCTTTTCCATGTCGTGGTCATGTGGGAACTTCAGAAGTCTGAAGCTACCTATGTATCTTTCTCCAAAACCTTCATAATCAGAAATATGCTACTTTCTGTGGAATGTGAGATCTTGAGGTTTTGATTGCTGTGGATGATCATATAGCAGCTCTGGGCCTTCAAACCCAGACTTTACATCAGTACCATTTCTACCAAACTTAAGTGGGCATACCAAACCTAAGTTCATTTTCAAATATTTTTTTAAAATGATAAAATATCCAGAACCGCAAAGAAGGCCAGATTTCTTTATTGCATGCTAGTGCCATTACTCTATTAGTTTGCTCACCACCTCTCTAACCTTAGTTAGTCACAGTGATGTGTTGACCATAATGATTAATTTTGCAAAATACACAATCATGTTAATTATTCAGTATGTTGATTTAAACTGCTTTCATTTAAAATCGTTATCGATTCCCATAGATGTAAATCAATTGGTATTAATGATTGTATAATTTATTCTCGTAAATGTAGCACATTGTTCATTTTTTTCTTTTTTAAACAATGCCAGTAAAAACATATATAACAATTTTCATAAGGTAGATAAATGATTAAGATTGTATATTATTGCTTGTTTACCATAATCATTTACTACTAAATCGCAAACTACCCTTTATATCATTAATCATCTAAACCTGTCATGATCTCTTATATTTGTTTGATGCATCCACAGTATTGTATCTGAAAAGATCTTTAAATTGGCATATTAACCCCATACAAGCTATAACATACTCTATAAAATTATATTCATTCAACAATTAATGTAAAGAGGATTTTATAAAAAGAAATCCCAAGTTTTGTAAATAAATGTTACCCCAAGCATGAAACATTTTGTAATATATATATATGCGTTTTCTTAATATTTTATTAAATATATATTTCATGTATATATATATATGCGTTTTCTTAATATTTTGTTAAATATATATTACATGTAAATCCTGGTTTTTGAATAGTTATTTTCTTCTAATTAATATTTAGAATTAATATTTAGAATTATTTTCTTTAGCTAATAGCTTAGCATTAATAAATAATCATAATCAAGGTAATTCCTGGGCTACTCTTATCTCGATCATTATCATCAGTCTGATTTTATGCTTTACCACTGTGTTTCTGGGCCTGGAATTAAAGTAATTGTGATGAATCATCAGGATTGTTGTTCATAGGATCAGAGATTCGAAGAATAGGCAAATAGGTTAGAATTCCGTATTGCTACAGACCTGTGTATCTCGTGCATGATCGGATTTGAGGTACTTTTGCTTGGATTTGAGTCTTGTTGTGTGAGCAGATGGTTTTGACTGGTACAATATATAATTGAATAAGTAATCCATAATTATGTGACATTAACTAATATTGATTTAACTTACTGATACCTATAAAATTTTTATGATCTTTTAAATGGCAATGATGAAAAATCAACCAATCTCTGCTGAATATATGTTTCTGTTATAACAAACACCAATAAATTTTTATAGATGGTATTAAGTCAAATAATGTTATTCAGTATAATTATATAATGTTTTTCTGAATAGAAGCTTATATAAGAATAAATTTGATTAAAAATTATATCTTATTTATCAATATTAGGATAAATATAAAAGAGGCTTAATTACCACTAAATTAAATTCCAACTTGAATATCAAAATAAATATTGTAAAGGTGTTTAAATAAAGATTGTGATCTGTGTTTTATGGGATTCCAGATGATTTACATGTTGCATAAAAATAATTCAGCAAAAATTAATTGATTTCTTTTATTATACATTGTCATTTGCATGATTGTAAAATTGCTATAAATGAATTAAGTTAAACTAATGTTATTATTATACATGGAAATAATACATAATCATAACTTAACTATATATAATTGAAATAAAAGTAACTGTATTTCTCACTGAGTTATATAAATGTCAACAAACCACAAAAAGACAATGAAATCACTATGTTTTTTAAGATCTGTTGATATATAAATTTAATTTATTGATATAGTTTAAACAAAAAAAAAAAAAATTCTATCTAACATTCTGTAAATAAATTAAAATAATAGATGAAATTCAGTCTTCTTTAAAGTACACCAGTAACTTAAACTTATACAGCAACAGAGCTAAATAATGGAGTGGTATTCTAAATTTTTTGTGGTTTGTTAATGTTTACACAACCCAGTGGGAGTTACAATTACTTCCATTTTAATTTCATATATATATATTACAAATAGCCTTGTTTTAGTTTGGTAATGCCATATATTATAAAGTATATAAATTTATTTTCACGGAATAACCAAGTCCGTATATGTTGTTTTATAAAATAGATTTATATTATTATTGTTACATATTTGATAAGCCATAAAAGTATTTGCAAGCTCATTGAAATATTTATGATTATTTCTATATTAAATTATATTTTCTGAACATTAATTAATTAGATGTTACATTTAATTTTAGCAAGGGCTCTTAAAAATGAAAGTAAAAAACTCTTTCCAATATTAAGCTTAATATAGGTATCGATGTGCGATTTATTTTATCTAATATTTCTAAGTAGATAGTAAGATACAAATATGCATATGTATGATATTAAAATGGGTATTCCTTCTATAAAATTAGTTTAAAGTGAAATTGCTGAAACCCATGGTTTCACCAATTGTTGTGTACTTTATCATTGCCTTTAAAATAAAATGGAATTATTTATTTTTATTACATATATGGTCAAATTTATTTATTTTTTATAAAATTTAATAAAATTTTATTTTGAAGAGAATTTCTCAATTACTATTTGCTAGCATTTTGTTTTGCATTTTGTAGCTAAATAATTTAAATATACAAAAAGCTTTACATAAATATGATGCATATTTAACATAAATCATTTCAATAAAATAAACAATAGTATCTTTATTTTATTTTTTTTTAAATTTGTTTAAAAATTTTACTGATAGATAAAATAAATTGCATTTTTAAGCTTATAATTCAAATGATTAATAAATAAACCACACAAAATGATTAATTTTTAGTACAATATAATATATGAAAGCCAATGGTCTAATTTGTATCAAACTAACTAAAATTTATTGCTATAAATATTGAGTTTATGTGAAGAGTGAAAAAAAAAAACACAAAGTAAAATAAAAACTTCTATGATAAAATTCATTTTACTATGAACAATATATATTCTATCTAACAAATATAGTAAAATAGAAATAATTTACAGGATTATTAATAGAACTTAGAATAAAAAGATGATATCTACAGCCTCATATTTTCACATGATATTACATATTATATGTTTGGAGAATTATTCTTAACTTGCAAGGTTTTTGGATTAGAGCTTGACGTATTTATAAATAATTTTATTAAAAAAAATATCATGTACAACAACTATATACATATTAATAATAATTATACATAAATCATTTTGGGCACTGGATTTTGTGCCTTTTTAAATGATAAACATCTATTTTAACATTAATGTGATGTATTGTGACTTCTCTAATTATTGCAGATAGAAGACCATCTAGTGTTCCATAATGGAACTAAAATAACAACAAAATAAAACATCAGTGAAATAGAATAAAATTATAAATATAAAGAATCAATATAAGTTCAAAGAATTGACTATATAACATGACAATATACATAATTAACAATACAATATACTATACAACTTATATTTACAATCTTATTATATAATTTTCCATTTATTTTTAATTGACCAGTTTGTTAACTACATTTATTGAAGTTTTATAAATATTCAGCAATTATTTAAATTATGCTTAATATAATATGTTTCATGTATTTGTATTCTTTTTGAATCTTTAATTAAAGATTTAACATTTTAATAAAGTTTGTTGGAAATTTTAATAGACTTTTTAAGATATTAATCATTCTTATCATCAAAAATGATTAAACATATACAAACAAAGTTAGTATATGATGTAAAAAAAATGAGATAAAATATAACAATGGTTAATTTATTTATTAATGCTAGAAATAATTATTAGAATTATAGATAAAAATATTTATTAATATAATGAATAATAAAGAAATATTATCATTCTCTTTATAACTTTAATTATTAGTTTAGAATTTAAAAAAAAAGTTTGCTTAAAAGTTAGCATGGCTGCCACTCTCTTTTGGAAATTATAATTTATTTGTTTTCATTTTAAAATTGTGGGAAAACTGAGTGAATTATGCATGCAACTATACCATTATTCTCGGCATTTTTTCCTCTTTCGATAGGTACACACTATTTTTTTTTCTCTAAAAAAAAATAAATTTTTTATTAAGATCAATTATCTTTTTTTGCTCAATTTATTAGATTGTATGAGGAAAATATTATATAAATAAAATATACTGCAAAAATGTTTTCAGAAATGAATTCAACAAGCTCTGATGAGGTCATAATTTCTAGGACTTTGATTTTGAGGATAGCATTAAGTCCAGAAATTTAGAAGAATGTTTTAGTTTGACATCAGAAGATGAAACCCCATAGCCAGCCAAAAGGTGAAGAAAAAACATAAATGTATCTGCAAAAGTTAGTGGTAGCCAGGCCCTTCATCCAGTAACAATAATATGGCATTGAACATAATGGCACAACAGGTAAATGTAAATTTTTTTTACAAAGTCTTAAGGTTTGAAGTTCCCCATTACAGGGGAATATTCTATTATAGACTTTTTTCATTTATTATCTGATAAGAAAATGTCTAAAAATTATTGAGGAAACAAATAAATATGCAACTAAAGAACAACATATGTGTAACTGGGAAAATGTAATGGATCAAGAATTATCTGATTTTTTTTGGAATGGCATTGAGAATTTCATGTAAAGTCCATTTCATTCAATTGAAGGACATTTGGGATTCTGATCCATGTTTGAGGCAGGCTTATTTTGAAAATATAATGCCTTATAAAAGATTTAGCAATATTTTAACATGTTAACATTTTGATGATAACACAACAATGCCAAATAAAGAAAATGACATTTTTGATCATGTTTATAAAATTAAAACAACTATAGAGAAGTGCCATGTTAATTTCAAGACTGCATATGAAATGCACAGAGAAATTGCAGTTGATGAGGCAATCACAAAATTTACAGGGTACAATACTATGAAGCAATATGATTTTCAAGACCAATAAAGAGAGATTTCAAGTAGTGGATGTGTGCTGATAGAAACAATGGTTATGTTTATCACATGGAAATGTATGCAGACGAATAAAATTCAGATGCTTGTCTATGCATTGGAATTCATGGCATGAAGTCAGTAGTTTTACCATATCTCAAAAAACATCACCACAGTATTTTCTGTGACAGAATTTTTTCAAGTGTAGCACTAGCAAAGAAACTTAAATTATATCTCTACGGGACAATAAAGGTAAGATGAAAAGATATTCCAAATAGCATCACTGAAGTGCACAAAAATGAAAAGAGGAGACTATTATTTTGTCATTGATAAAGTCAGTGGCCTTAAATTCTTAGTTTGGATGGACAAAAAGCCAATAGCAATGATTACAAATGCTTGTACACCTTCTGAAAATGATGTTGTTAGTTGAAAAAATAAAAATAAATCACAACAAACAATTCCATGTTAACCTGCAATAAAAATGTATAACAAGAATATGGATGGTGTTAATTTGGCCAATCAAAAGTGGAATCAATATTGTTGGGACAGGAAATACCTGTGATGAACCTTGTGACTATTCTGGTACTGTTTTGACACAGTGATGTTTAATGCTTACATTTTATATTCCATTTATATGGCATCTAAATATTTGACTATCATAACTCATTAACAGTTTCAGAGAACCTTGCCTCACATAGTAATTGATGTATTTTTCCTCAAGATTACAATATTGCCCAAATGTATTTCCTACATCTGACACAGCAATCACATGGAAAACATACACATGTAGATCTTCATAATCATAACATTCTCATGTATAAGTTCTGTGTTGTATGTCCAAAAAATGAAAATATAAAACTCACTTTGACTGCTTTTATGTGGTTTGATACCTATTTGTGATAGTTCCTAAAGAGGATATTTTACTTTTTATAATACTCAAAATGTACAAGTGATTTTGTTTAGCAATTTATCCCAAAAATCTCTTGCAGCTCCATCACAAATAGACTTGACAAAATTGTATTTAACATGTGTAATCTAAAGGTCATGAAATGGAACTGACTGTGCTTATGCTCAGATGAAGATATAACTTTTGAAAAGTTCGAATGGGTAAGTTATATTTGCATTTTATTCTTTTGTTTATTGTTTTACAGCATGATCAATGACTTTTCACATAGAATATTACTTGTGAGCTATCAAATCAATTTTTGATAAACTTTAGATTTTATATTTCAGATGAATTTAATCTAACAAACAGATTTTTTATACAGTGATAGGTAGCATAGGTAATGAAATATATGTTTTTTATTATTCTGCTTTTTTTGTTGAATTGTTTTATCTACCAGAACACTTGGTGAATTGTTGACACCTTGATCTAAGACTATTTATAAGTTATTCTTCTCTTGCAATTTGTTTTTATATAATTCAATAGTTTTTTTATTATTCTGTTTTTACTAGTTTTGCTTTACTAACTTGGTTTTCATTGACTTTGTTTTATTAATTTAATTTTTACTAGTTTTTGTTATACTAATTTGGTTTTTATTAACTTCATTTTACATTTGAGAGGGATATGACTGCCTGATTGCCTTCTTTATTAGAATTTTATGACTGTTTCATTACTGATTACTTTTGCCAATTGGTAAATAAGATCTGGAATGATTTATCTTTTATTAATAACAATATTGAATAATATGAAATATTTAATATTTTGCATATTTATATTAGATAATAAGAACAGGTATGTTTATCTGGAAGACATATCTTGAAAGAGATAGAATATAAATCATTTTTTTAAAAATAAATATGTGCCTTAGAAGCTTTTAATAAAAAAATAAAAAAAAATATTTAGTACTAAATGTGAAATTATATGCCTACATATTTTTCTTAACTTAAAATGTTTGACTGCCTCTTGAAATTAGAATTTTTTTTATAAATAAATAAATTTATAAATTGGTTTCTATATTAGCAATAATTATTCAGAATGATGATGTGGCCATTAACAAAATCAAAATAGTTTTGAGCAAAAATGGGAAATTTAAAATCCAAATCTGTAGTCCATCTTGTTTCTCAGGCTATCAAGTTTTCATAATTTTTAACAGAAGAACTTGCACGATGCATACATATAGACCAGTTTTATAATGTACATATATAGGTACCATGATTTAGAATTTTAAATTTTATGCTATTTTACCTTTTTATTGCATTTATAGTGGTAAGTAATAGCATCCCACCCCTCCATTATTTTTACATTCTGATAATTTTTTTTTTTTTTTTATATTTTATTATGAAGAATCTTTTTTCTTACAGATGCCTTGAGATTTTTCAACTTCTGGGATGCAAGCAAAAATGAAAAATTCTTATAGTGCTTTTTGTAAGTACTGAAGCCATAGATTATCTTAGGTAAAGAGTATTATATATGGTTTGAATGAGAATTTTGTGTAGAATACAAAGAAATTATTTTTTAATGAAAATGTAATTTTAAATTTTGTTAATAATAAATTAGAAATTATGAACAATCTATAAAGTAATCATTTTTTCAGATATTGAAATTCTTTTTTACTTTTTTAATAGTTTCTTAGCCTTAATTTTTTCTAGTTTTTCTATTTTTTTGTCAATATATAGAATTTTGCTCCAACATCATTAAAACAAAAGTTATTATGAAAATTGTGTTTCAAGTGAGTTTTTTAAAAATTCAATATGGTGCTAACTTCTTTGAAGTAGTTAAAAAAGACAGAATAAATATTAGCAGTCTCTGAAGTAACTATAGTTAAAAGTTTCATCCTGAATTGAAATGTCTTTAGTTGCATATATATATATATATATCAAAAATTGAAAAATATATTATATTTCAATATATATATATATATATATTGAAGCAATGGATCTGAAGTCCGATCCATGCTTCACATCTTCCTATAAACTTAATTAATATTGTAGACCTAAATTAAGTTTATAGTTCAATATCAGCAGGGTTTTGCATTAGAGTTAAAAATAATTATGCTTATTAAATGTGTATTACAGTTAAATATTTTATTTTAAATAAATTTCATTCTATTGATAAAAATTGCTTAACCTATTAGTCAAACATACATATATATACATCTAGCGTATATATATGAGTTAATGCAAAATTCTGCTGAAATAAAATGCTTATTCTATTGTAAAATAATAATATATTGTTGTTCAAATTTTATTAAAATATTTAGTATGATTTGATTTTGAGATAAGCCTGCCAACATTTTCTAGAAGAATGTATAGTTTTAATTAGTGAGCCATTCAAGTGTAATTAAAGATGGCCTTCTCTTTCTTTCTTTTTAATTAAGAGAATTCAAACTTTGAAGTAAAAAAGTTAGAGTAAAAAAGTTAAAGTTATTTTTAGAAAGTGTTGCTTTGAAACAAAGGAGCATGGGGAGGCTTATCAAGATCTCAGATCATACAAACAATGGAAGGTAGCTGTCAGAGAAAGTATAAATAGTAGGGAGAACAAAAGAGAGATTATTCAGACTTTTCCTTTTGAATGAGTCAGTTGATTCTGATTTTGCTTGTGAAGGCGATTTATTAAGATTTTTCTTGCTGTTTTATTCCAAGTTTTCTGGAGAGTACATTCAGATTTCTTTTGGGAGAAATCCTTTAGATTTTGCTTCACATTTAGCTGGTGCTTTAAAAAAAAGTTATACAGCTGTCATGTTCAAACAATGGAGAAGTTGGAACCGGCTCAAGTTAAAACCAACCGTATTTTGAGGAAAATGGATATGCTTGGCTAGGCAAATCATAGCTTTGCCTATCGCCGAGGTTCCTAAATACCATCCAAAATGCCTTAACATCCAATCAATAACCATCTGAACTCTATGCCGTGTCTGGAGAACTTTTTATGGAAGCCATACTTCATATTTTCATTGTCCGGACAAACACCTATCGTCGGTCGGATCAAGCCACGGACGCCGTAGGGAACATCACGGAAAAAGGACGGTATCGTATCTCCTAAATTAAACTATCTCGTATGCTACTTTTGATTCATATTGTCTTATTGTTGTATTGAATTATATGTATTTGCTATGTAAACATTTTATGAATTAACCGTAAATATATTTTGGGATTATCTAGCTATATGTAACCTTTTTACCTTCGCTATTCTTCCTTAGATTTAGTATCTCGTTGCGGTTAAATTTAATAATTAATTTTTTTTTTGTCATTTGAAATCACTTTCCAATTTTATTTATGTTGTTAATTAAATCCAAGTCAGTTTCTTTTGTGTGCCAACTTGATCTTTTTGATAACACCTCTTTTTGTCCGCCATTAGCTAGTCACGTATATTTGATTTAGCTATATACGTTCTAAGTTAATTTTAAACCCGGTTTTTCACGCAAAGCCATAAGAAATGCTTTGCGAAAGGTTTTATTACCTATCGTACTTTATCGAGAAGATCGAGTTGGAAATTTTTAATAAAATTGGGAAGAAAAGAATTTGACCGCAAACCTATTAACTTGTTTTCTTTTTATTGTCTAATTAGTTTGTTGCAGTAATTTAGGGGAATAGCGGAGGCCATTAAAGCCTTATTCATATTTTAAAGCCAGTAATTAAACATTATTTAATTATCAAAAACTTGAGTTTCTTAGTTATGTTAAATGCTTTATTTTTACTTTTCAATGATCCAGGCACGCATAACGCAAACACCAACACATATTTTAAGTACTTTACACATTTAGCCTTTAGCTCCTTAGGATTTCCTGTCCATGTCTCTACCGCTGTTGCTAAGCTTTGTGGCCGGTTGAAAAATAATTTATGCGTGGCTCAGATGGTGTTGTTGGTTCGTGAATTAGCCCCGAGAATAGGCGAAATAGGGCAGAGGTTATTATATTCTTTATTTAATATTTCGCGTATAGTGGCCTCGAGGTACTTTCGCTTAGGACTCGAACTAGGTTAAACCAGCATACATAATCTGACTGTCACAGTAGATTTTTTTTTCTCCGCATTCTGGACGCCCATCGTGTGGCTTTTCGAAATTTTCCATGCCCTGCAATGCCCTATATGACATTTGTATGTGTGGGGAATGTTTTTTTTTCTGTTTTAAATTAAGGAAAATATGGGTAGACGTATAATTTTTTTCCGATTCTGACGCTAACAACGTGGATGAGTGTCATTTTTTTTTCTTTTCTTCAAAAAAAAAAAAAATTTTTTTAATAGTACCCTGAGAAGCTAGTTTTTAGTTTAATAATTTATATCAAATAATATATGTATAATTTTTTCCAAGTTTGTTTCCTAACGTGAGCTAAATGTCAGTTTTTTTTAACTAATTAAGAAGTTAAAGGTGTTATAAGCTAAACATTTTTTTTTTCCGAGTTTGATATATATGAAATGAATATTTTATAGTTAAAAAAGTTAACACGCCGTTAGTTGTTTTTTTTTGTGTGTGATTAGAAAAGAAGATTTCAGAGTTAAAGTAATTTTTTGGTAATCCTAATTAGTTTTGTCATGGCCAGTACGCCATATTTTTTTTCTCGTATAAAGTAGATAGCTTCGATAAGGCGGAAGTGTCAAATATATACCCACCTGCCCTCCCTTAAATTAGCTTTCGGACTTTAGATTGTTTTTAGTATCACTCAAATATGAAAAAGTTTGGGAATAATAATGTTTTTTTTCGAAATATAGTATAAACGGTAGTGTTAATATTTTGAGTAAAAAAGTACAATTACAGAATAGATTTTTATTTCCGTTTGGATAAATTTTTGTAAATATCTTAGATAATTTTTTTTTTCGTTAATAGGATTGTTTTTTCATAGATCGAAAGCTTTGATAAGTCAAAATTACACGTGTCAGTGTACGGTGTTAATAAATATTTTTTTTCACGTTCCCTGCATTTCGTTTTTATATAAAATGAATGCTATAATCATGCAAAATTTTCGTTCACTGTTAAATATTTTGTAATTACGTGTCCTACCAAATATATATAAGTTTTGTTAATAAAATAGCAAACTTAATTTTCAACTTAATAAAGAGTAAATGCGTATGTCGTTTAATTTATATTTTTGTATAACATAGATGTCAGCCACCCTTTAGTTAAGATTTTTTTTTTTTTCCCATTTCAGATTATGCTATTGAATCATTTATTGAGTAACCGTTAGGTGAAGACCCTTTGAGTAACCGTTAGGTGGAGCCCTTGTTTTTTACTGATCGTTTATGAAGATTCCCTTAGTAACCATTTAGGTGAAGACCCCTTACACTGTAGAGTTCTAAATTGCTGTGTAGCCTGAAATAATAGGTCTATGTCTGCAATTGTTGTTTCCGTGTCATTGTTGTGACCAGCGTTACTTGCCTGAAATAATAGGAGTATGCGGTTTGCAATATGACATTCGTTCTAATAAATTTATGTACATAATAATAAAAGAAATATTTGTATAGGTATATCTGTTTGTATATTCATATGTAGTCATATATATGCATATTTAGTGTGTACATATTCATGCTTCACTACATAAAAAAATAATCTCTGTGCATTAAGATCAGAAACCAGAAACTCAATAGACTAGTGAGTAAAATGGGCAGACTTTCACTTAGATGGTATGATTTCTATGTATATACATATTTTTTGTTAAAAAAAATATAGTTTACATTTTGCTTATATTTCATTTTAAAATTTAGGATTGAAAGATGTATATATATGGTTTATTATAGAATTCATGCAATAAAAAAGACAGAGAGATTCATTTTTGTTCTCATTATTCAAACTCTTACTAAGAAAATAGGTTAATACGATCCGATGTTTTCAAATATTTAAAATTGTAATATATATGCCAGATTTAACTTGGGAATATTCATATAGAGAGGGATTTGAATACAGTGGGTTTTATGTTAATTTAATTATTTAGGAATTACATTAGTGAATAAATAGAGATCAATGTTTATTTCATTATATTTTTTATCATTGTATATTCTCTTTGAAATCTCAGGAGAATATTTCAAATTATCTTTCAGTTTTATAAATAGTATTATTGTTCTGCAACATATGTTGAGTTTCAGATACATATATTATTATTTTTAGTGATTCTATATAGTAATAGACTACAATTATTTATATATTAAAGAAACGTAGGAAAGTATTTTTTTAGTTAGAATTTTAGTCTATTACACACATCATTGGTTATTATACTTTTATGTACATATCTTTTTATTATTATTACTATTATAAATTTTTAATTCATAATAAATTTAGAATTGATTTCAAAATTTGAAATCTGCCTGATTATTTCTTTTGAATGTTCAATATAATTTTGGTACTTGAAGTTTGATCCAAGATCAAACCTATTTTGGTAAGTGAAATAGAATTAGATGTGTATATTTTATACATCATTATTAAATGTGGTCAGGTATAAATTTTATATTTATTACTGCATTTAAATATTTGTTTACTTATCTAAGTCAATATTACTAGTAGAAATAATTTCATTAGTTCAGAGTTGATTATTTATTTGCTTATATTGTCCAATTACAAAAATCATAATAGATTTTGTTCTGTCATTAGAGCGAATAATGTCTTAATTACCTTTAAACTTTTTTTGAAGTGGAAATCATAAATGTTATTGACTAGTATAACATAATGTTATCTTTGGTTTGGATAACTGCCAATTATTGTCATATATAGTTTAATTGTTATCCATTTTATAATCGATTGATTGGATATTTAAATAGAAAAATAATACCAGTGATTGTAAGTCAGTAAATATTCAATAGAAACCTGGTATATTGTATATAATGTGATTGGGTACTGTAAAATGTGAAATTATCTAATAGAATTTTTTGATAATAATAATTTGTTGTGAAATGTTTCATTTTAGAATATAACTGAGGCAATAATTGCATGGCGATCTAATGTAGGGCATGAATGAAATGTTTATATTATATATAACATTTTATTAAAATAGATATAGTTATTTTATTTGAACATTATAAATAGTGTAAGTTTATAAAACATTTTTAAAATGTAATTATAATTATTTTGAAATTAGTTGATTTAAATAGAATGGCATTAAATGTTAAAGTAAATTTGCATTACTATAAATAATATGAGATTAGTAAAAATATATTAGAATTTAGTAACTTGTAGATTTTAATTTGGTTTCATCCAATAATAAATAAATAGTTGTCTTAATCATACATCATTGTGTATAGCAATAATATATAATTTCACTGCTTATTGCAATTTGCTTTGATATTAGTAAATACATCTGTTGATGTCTGAGGTGATGATCTTGTTTGCTTTATTTTATTTAAATACTATCTGGATAAATTAGATTTTAATAGTGGACAATCTAAATAATTATGTATGGGAAATATTGTTATTGCCTAGTGTGATCCATAACTGAGCTAGATAATTTTGCACAGATTAAAACAGTTGTACAATTTGTTAATGCATGTTTTGCTCGGTGATAAACAATATAAATCTTAAGGGCATTTCTTCATAATCTTATATATATATATATAGTGTGTGGGTGTGTGTGTGTGCGTCAGTATTAAGTGGTTGTCTAAAAATCTATAGGTCAATTTATTTTATTTTAAAACAAATGTTGACTGAACAAATGTAGAGAGGTATTGAGGTAAAAAATCCATTATTATTGTTACCAAGTAGCTACCCCATGCTAGCCATGATGATCATGTCATCTGGAAATTGTTACCAAATGCCAAATCAACTTTGGGGCTGTTAAAAAATGGTACTCTTCATTTAGGCTAGATTTATTATGAAAGATGTCTCAACTCTGAGACAGACTAAAGTTTTTATATTATTATCTCATATTATAATCAATATTTCATTACAAAATTGTGACCAATGATTGGGCTATGTTTTATTCAGATTAGATTAATCATTTCCCAGTATCATCATTTTTATCACTTTACAAGTGGTATGAAATTCTTTAACATTTGATATAAAAATATTTGAAATCTCATTTCCCAACTCCTTTGGATTTAAAAAGGGTACTCACCTAAAATATTTTAGTGTCACATGCATTGCCATTAATTTATAACAAATGTACAAAATTTGAACAAGTTATATTAAATATAAATGTATTAAATCTCATTTTCAAAATATTTACCAAACAAACAGAGTTTATAACTTAAATAAAAGCATTTAAGATCAAAGTAATATATAATTTAAATTAATAAACTATGCTGATTCTAAAGATGGAAAATATTTTAGAATATAAGCAATAATATCATAATAGATTATTATTATTTAATGCATCTAAAAGATATTTTAAATGCAATTAGCATATTTTATTGAAAAAATTGTTTTAATGTTTTTTTCATATTATTAATGTTATATTGATAATAATATCAGAAATTTTCTCTGACTTATAATTAATTGATCTTGAATAGTTTTTGTAATAGTTTTAATGTGAAAAAACTTCTCTTATTTTTATTTATCAATATAGTCAAAGTATCTGATTTCACTTTTTATAATGAATTTAAAAAAATAGAAGCAATAAAAATTGAATTTAAATAAAACCTATAACTTAATATTTATTAAATATAGACATATTTAAAGTGTATATGCATATTTAGATCCCAGATATAATATCAGATTTTGGATATAATGATTCCTGAATTAGTTCTTAATTCATTAACAATTTAATTATTTTTTATTGATACAAATCTAAATATATATTGAAACAGATCTGTTGTTTCATATATCCAGAAGTCCCCCCCCCCATTTTACAAATATATAATTGAAAATAAAATCTGATGCAGTTAGTGAATGAAATTTAGAAAAATAGACAGTGATTTAAAATCAGTTTTTCACTCACATTATAGAAACCTAATGTGTGAATTCAAATTCTCTATGAAATAAAAAGAAAATCAATATTTAAAATGTACAGTTAAAAATTAAATGACACATTTATTTAATGAATCTTTAACATTAAAAATTTGCAGTTTTAAATTAAAATGTTACCCATATAACACTTTTTTTTTTGCTGTGGTGATGAATTATTTTCCTAATTAAAGCACAGAAATGATGTAATTAGTTCATCAAGAATGATAGCATCACTTTCCTGCCTTAGGCAAAGAAATTAACACATTTTTGGAAAACATGTTGCTTGGCATGGGTGAGATAAAAGAGGATATTGAAAAACACTGTGGGAAATAGGAGAATATAAAGAGAGGAATTGAACAATTCCAGGCAGTTACTTGATTGTGGTAGTTGCTTTGCAATAAATCACAGTTCAAGTCTTCTGTCATTTTACAAAGAAGAGTTTAGATAATCAAACCAACTAAGTTTGGAGCCACCTGGCCATTAATTAAATAAGTGCTGCAGTAAAGAAAAACCTGAAGTTAGCATAAAACTACAATATGAAGGAACAAATTATCAATATGGTAAATGCTAAAATATCTGGCTAGTAAAAAATAGCTCTCCTTCCCACACCATGGAAGAAGTCATGAAGATGAAGAAATATGCCTAAGTGATCACAAAAAATATAAACTATTCAGCCCTAAACAAATCATCTTTTTAATGTGAAGATTTTACCAGCAGTGAAACAACAAGTATAAAGATCTTCACAGGGATTTGAAGAGGTAATAAACTCTTGATAGTTATTGAAACGTGTTTAATTAAGATTTACATAGTTGTGTTGTGATGCAATGATATTTCTTATATTCATTTACTTAATTATGATAAACCCCCATTATTGCATGAAATAGTTGTTTGACATTTGAAATATTTAAAGGTATTCGCGAAGATGCGGTGAGAAAAGCATTTCAGAAAAGTTAAAGTAAAACGTAGTTATAAAGTTAATTAAAATAATAAATTCAACAAAATGATAAAATATTCGTATCAAATTTAGAAACAGATGTTGTAATAGGTAAAACTCAATGATGATATGAAAACATTTATGAACCAAGATAATTTCTGATTGATAGAATATAATTGCTACTATTGTTATTACAATGAAGAAGATAAAACTGAGTTATGCTAATTGAAATGGTGAAATGTAATAATGAATATATTTCAATTCACTAATTCTTTTTAATTTGATAAAGTGATAAAATTTAATAATGTTGTCTCGAAATTAGGCTCTAGAATAAAGAATATAAAGTAATATGTGTCAAATTGTTAAATGGCAACCTGCTAAATGAGATATAGAAATTATAATGTAAGGATTAATTTAAAATATACATACCCTGATATATGTATAAACTGTAAATGCTTAAGGTAACCAAGGAGTTAATATTTTTGTATACGTAAATTTGCTTACTAAAAAGGATGTACATTTATATACATGAATCGAATACATGATTATATTTGGATGTAATGATTGACTACCAAATAATTGAATGAAAAAAATTAATTTAAACATAAATCAAACTTGACTAGGAGGATACTGCAATAGGGAATTAATAGACACATCTATAAATTATATATATATATATATATATATATATATATATATATGTGTGTGTGTGTGTGAGTGTGCATACAAGGAGAATGTAAACTTACAGAATAGAATTTGAATTTGTGGAATGATAATTGGAGGTATCTGTGATGTACACATGGATATGTAAGTTCCTGCTATATGAATAGTGATCAAGCAGGATCATTGACCAAGTGCTGCATGAAGTATGAACTTTACATTACCATGAAGATATACAGGTACATGGATATCCTTATTATAAAAATGATGGACACTGTATGAGTGGCATGAATGGAACCAAGTATCATAGAAGTTACCAATGGAATGGACTAATTGATCCATGGAAGCTGAACTGTCAATGAACTATAAGAAGGAGTTATTAGTCAGAGTATTGTTATTTAAATAAATTGCTGTTACATAAAATTAATATATCTTGTTAGTTTCATTTCATGACTCCCATTTTTTAGTATACTTGTTCACAGAAATCTCATGTTTTCTGAGCTATGTCTGGCATAATCTGACTTGGGTGAGTACAGTTGTAGTGAGCTGGAAATCTAGTGGCACCATTTGGGAAAACAAACATAAATTTCTAATGGCTGTCAGTCTCTTTAATGCTTATCCTCTGATGAGCAGGAAATATTGTTGTAGGGGTAACATCAGCTTTGGGTAATGCCATTCATTCTTTCTTTCCTGAAATATGCTCATCAGGAAGCAAATCAACGACCAGAAGGGGTAAAAACATCAGTCTGGTTACAATATGAATAACCATTTATAACTTTAATAATAAAAATCTTATCTATAAAGTTACAATAAAAGTATCAGTTATTATTATAATTCCGATAATTATTTTTTTGTTATGATTTTTTATTATCTATGTTTACCTAAAATAGAAAACTTTTACCTAAAAGTCCATCCATTAGTGATAGTTTATAACAAAATATTTAGCATTTAATTTCAGCATTATATCATCATGCTGCAAGCATATAATAACAATTTAAAAAGGAGTGAAAAACTTCTAATTGATATTATCATAAATCACATTGCATTTCAAATGTTGTGCTAAAAACAAGACAAAATATCAAACCAATTTCATAGTAAAGCATATTTTTTTTGCAAAAGAACAAACCATCTCATCATAAGACACATGTTTTTCAAGAATGAAGTATCAACATACCCAGGTACTGAACTGATAGTGTATCCTTAACAAAACATATGTTTTTAAGGATTTGTTTTTGTTCTTTTGCAATGTAACTCAGGTTGGCAATATAAGATTTTCCTAATGCAATGTAATACTAATACAACTTGCAAATGTTTTATTATGGGTATTAGCATTGGGTGTTTTGGTATGACATTTATAATATAATATATAAACAATTTAACACATTTTTTATCAATTTATTATCCAACTCCTACATTTTGACTTTTTAGAAGTTTTCTTCAACGTATAAACAATAACACATTACAGTAATATTTTTATGAAATATAATTTTTTAATAAAATATTTAAATACATGGATTTATAAATAAAAATTATATATAACATAATACATGGAAACATATATCTGTAGCATAAATTATGTAATGCTGTTACCATTAACTTTATTATAGAATAAAAATAAGCAAATGTTTAAGGATCAACATGTTCAATTGCTGGACATAACAGAACTGGGATGCAATCCATTAAACATGAGTATTTGCCATATTATCCAAAAAAACATGGCACTTTTCTTATGTGAAATATGTTTATAAACCTAGCATGGTAGATGAGAGGCAGTTTTCTTTGATGACACATGTCTTATAAAAAAATGCTTTATTTTTCTTTATTTCCAAACTTGAAATAAACTATACAATAATTTTAATTTTAATAATATTATTTTTCAAAAACAGAAATACCATAAATTAAATAAATTGCTCTACTACCAGTTCAAAATGTATCCTTTCTCTAGATCACGTGACTCACTTCCTTATCATTGACAAATACATTTGCCATAGAAATCTATCATTATGCAAATGAAAACGCTCTGAAATAATAATGAAAGTGTTAATTTAATTCACAGTTTAAATACTGATCTTACATTTTATATATTTCTATAAAAGTTATAATAAAGTAGTATGTATTGGTGGATATAGATATTTTATCTTTAACTTTGCAAAAATGTTAATTTTAAATCTCTTCTAAAATAAATTCACTTTTATGCTAGAATATTCCGTATATCATTTTTTATATATATCTCACTTTTTTATTATAATAAGTTATAATAAAAAAACTGTAAATGTGTTGAGATTAAAACATTTTAGTTAAAATATTTTTCTTCTCTTTTCATAGAATAATTATAATGTTATCAAATATATTTAAAAACTTGGATGGAGGCTCTTACTAAAAAAAAAAAAAGGAAGAAACCTTTTAATAATCCAAATTGGGAATTTTTTATTCACTGAAACATTTTAATTATAATAGAAAATGTAACCTAACATAAGTTAGTTCTTTTTAAAAAATACATGATAATTTTATAGCAGTACATACAAACACTGACATATATGTAAAAATAAATAACTATTTTTAAAATGGGTATTTATCATTCAAATAACTATTGACTGACATGAAACTGAAGGCTTTAATCTTGACAAGATCAAGACATTTATTATATCATTTATACAGCTGGAAGGATAAGCTTTGTAAAATATAATGTATGTGACAGGACAAAATATTTCACTTTTTACATCGTTGTAAAAATAGAAAAGAGAAAAACATTTTATCACATTTGTTTTTGAATTTTTAAAGAACAAAATAATTATTATATATATTATACAATTCATAATAACGAATAAATTGAATAAATAAGTAATTTCAGTATAAACCAATAAATTATCATATGACCTCTCACATGACTCCAATTTACATGTTGTTTTATTACCAGCACACTTTTTCAGCTTCTCTATGCCAGATGACAGTGCTTAATGGTGAAATAATAAATTCACTGTGAATTTCTTGGAGTTCAGATGACATAGGACCATTTATATTGCACTTTATAAAGTTTATCCTTCTTGTATAAATGATATATATATATTATTAAATGACCAAAGTGATATTTTTTTTGATTGAATATTGCTTTCATCTAAGTCGCTTGCTCTACTCATGTGATTGCACAAGACTGTTGATAAAAATTGATGAAAATATGTTTAAATTAATGTTTAAAAAAAAAAATGTTTACAGACTATGGATGAGTACAAAAGTATCAAAGTAATATCATTAACTGACAATCTTGCATTGCTAAAATTATATAATTATTAAAAAATTAATTAATTTACAAATTTTGTTTATATTTACATATATAAATAATTTGTAAAAGCCAATGGCATTAGAAAATTGTTCAAAATTTTTTATATCACAATCTTAATTAAGTTCAAGTGTTGGATTCTTTAATATTGAAGAATGGTGTGAAGAAAAAAAATATTAATATGTCTATTTATTCCGTGTCAGTTTTGAATTCATCTGCTGTTTCTGCTATTATTCTTATTTTTCTTTTGAATTAAAGTTCATCTTTGTGCATTTAGTTTTTCTAATAGGAATCTTGATGCTTCCTTTATTTTTACTAATAAGTGTGATGGTATCAGCTAATCTAAGTTGATGAATTTCTTCATACTAATCTTTAATTCATAATAAATACTTTATAAAGTGCTCTTTATAAACATCAGTGTCACTTTAGAAAGTACTAGTCAGTTTTGGCATTTATGATAAAAAAAAAAAATTAAGCTAGTTTTGGAAATTATTTACCATTGACTAGATTTTTATTTGATGACTATAAAAAAATATTATGTAAGAAACTTAAAATTATTATTAGAACATTCACAACTTTCAGACAAACTTTTGTAAATATTGATAGGTATTTTAAAATTGTATATATCTCCATACTAATATGACTTCACTATTCTTAGAAAAATAAATACAAATTTTAATATTCAGATATTAATATTAAAATATTATTTGCATTTGATTAGAAACTAACAAAGGTTTCAGGTTTTACTAAGCTTAAATCCAAATTCCAGACTATCGACTTGGAAGACAAATATGTTATCATGACAGCAAAGTTCATTAGACATTTATATATGTATGTGTGGGTTTTTGTTCTGAATCCATGAGTTTACATCGTATAATCTGAGCTATTAAAAATATCTGATTATACTTATTTATCTAAATTTACACGTTATAAAGAATATAATTCAAAAATTAATTAATTTTTCTTATACTATTGTAAATTCAAAATGTATGCATTTAGATAATAATTTCATATTTAGTAAAGCTTGGCTCCTTCAAGGGCTACTTGCGGCCTCATATTCATAGCATTGGGATTTAAATGGGTGGGTGTGTATATATATGCAGTAAATTTATGTAAATATATGTAAATTATATGGCCCATTTTTTCACCAGGGGGAATCATGATTCTTTCCTATTCATGGTGTTAGAGTTGTTGGCTAGATGCCATGTTTCTTTAATAGTATGCTTGTTCATTTTGCATACATTTTAAATTTATAAAGAATATAATAACTTTCATTCACCTTTCATTCCATTACTATTCTTTACCTCCTTCGTTTTATATTTTTTTTACCTTGCTATCTTCAATATCAGTCTCCAATTATGATAATGGAATTGGGTACTTGTGCAATAACATTTCTCTCCTTTAAATAAAAGCACAACTGTTCTGATTATAATCTTTTCTTGTTTGGTTGATTTCACCTTTTTATTATTTATTTTTCTTTTTATCTTTTTTTCTCAGGAATTAAAGTGGCCATCTCATTTAAAAGTATATGCTAGAAACTTTTCTTACTATAAATTATATTGATATTATAGTATCAATGTTGTGACATAGCCTTGAACTGAAGTATGATTAAATTTCACTTTGCTTTGTCTTTTATTAAATCAAAATATATTTTATAAAAAAGATGAAAATTATTGAAATCTAATACATTTTTCAATTTTTGATATATATATATATATATTGTGACAGTCAGATTATGTATGCTGGTTTAACCTAGTTCGAGTCCTAAGCGAAAGTACCTCGAGGCCACTATACGCGAAATATTAAATAAAGAATATAATAACCTCTGCCCTATTTCGCCTATTCTCGGGGCTAATTCACGAACCAACAACACCATCTGAGCCACGCATAAATTATTTTTCAACCGGCCACAAAGCTTAGCAACAGCGGTAGAGACATGGACGGGAAATCCTAAGGAGCTAAAGGCTAAATGTGTAAAGTACTTAAAATATGTGTTGGTGTTTGCGTTACGCGTGCCTGGATCATTGAAAAGTAAAAATAAAGTATTTAACATAACTAAGAAACTCAAGTTTTTGATAATTAAATAATGTTTAATTACTGGCTTTAAAATATGAATAAGGCTTTAATGGCCTCCGCTATTCCCCTAAATTACTGCAACAAACTAATTAGACAATAAAAAGAAAACAAGTTAATAGGTTTGCGGTCAAATTCTTTTCTTCCCAATTTTATTAAAAATTTCCAACTCGATCTTCTCGATAAAGTACGATAGGTAATAAAACCTTTCGCAAAGCATTTCTTATGGCTTTGCGCGAAAAACCGGGTTTAAAATTAACTTAGAACGTATATAGCTAAATCAAATATACGTGACTAGCTAATGGCGGACAAAAAGAGGTGTTATCAAAAAGATCAAGTTGGCACACAAAAGAAACTGACTTGGATTTAATTAACAACATAAATAAAATTGGAAAGTGATTTCAAATGACAAAAAAAAAATTAATTATTAAATTTAACCGCAACGAGATACTGAATCTAAGGAAGAATAGCGAAGGTAAAAAGGTTACATATAGCTAGATAATCCCAAAATATATTTACGGTTAATTCATAAAATGTTTACATAGCAAATACATATAATTCAATACACAATAAGACAATATGAATCAAAAGTAGCATACGAGATAGTTTAATTTAGGAGATACGATACCGTCCTTTTTCCGTGATGTTCCCTACGGCGTCCGTGGCTTGATCCGACCGACGATAGGTGTTTGTCCGGACAATGAAAATATGAAGTATGGCTTCCATAAAAAGTTCTCCAGACACGGCATAGAGTTCAGATGGTTATTGATTGGATGTTAAGGCATTTTGGATGGTATTTAGGAACCTCGGCGATAGGCAAAGCTATGATTTGCCTAGCCAAGCATATCCATTTTCCTCAAAATACGGTTGGTTTTAACTTGAGCCGGTTCCAACTTCTCCATTGTTTGAACATGACAGCTGTATAACTTTTTTTTAAAGCACCAGCTAAATGTGAAGCAAAATCTAAAGGATTTCTCCCAAAAGAAATCTGAATGTACTCTCCAGAAAACTTGGAATAAAACAGCAAGAAAAATCTTAATAAATCGCCTTCACAAGCAAAATCAGAATCAACTGACTCATTCAAAAGGAAAAGTCTGAATAATCTCTTTTGTTCTCCCTACTATTTATACTTTCTCTGACAGCTACCTTCCATTGTTTGTATGATCTGAGATCTTGATAAGCCCCCCCATGCTCCTTTGTTTCAAAGCAACACTTTCTAAAAATAACTTTAACTTTTTTACTCTAACTTTTTACTTCAAAGTTTGAATTCTCTTAATTAAAAAGAAAGAAAGAGAAGGCCATCTTTAATTACACTTGAATGGCTCACTAATTAAAACTATACATTCTTCTAGAAAATGTTGGCAGGCTTATCTCAAAATCAAATCATACTAAATATTTTAATAAAATTTGAACAACAATATATTATTATTTTACAATAGAATAAGCATTTTATTTCAGCAGAATTTTGCATTAACTCATATATATACGCTAGATGTATATATATGTATGTTTGACTAATAGGTTAAGCAATTTTTATCAATAGAATGAAATTTATTTAAAATAAAATATTTAACTGTAATACACATTTAATAAGCATAATTATTTTTAACTCTAATGCAAAACCCTGCTGATATTGAACTATAAACTTAATTTAGGTCTACAATATTAATTAAGTTTATAGGAAGATGTGAAGCATGGATCGGACTTCAGATCCATTGCTTCAGTAGAAAAGACAAGCATATATGTAATTATTGTGGGTTTGAATCCAATTACTTTTGCATTTAAATTCTGATATTTTCTTTTAAGTATATAAATATCCAGCTTTCAAAAACAATAGATATTTAGTCGATGCAAAATTACATATCACAGTGTTAATCTTCCATTTTCATTGACAATAATGTACAAAGAGAATTCTTTTAATTGCACAATCCAATTATAATCAAGTGAAAAATAAATACTAGCTTTTTCTTTTTGAATTATGAAAGTGAAGTTTAAATTACTTAATGTCATGCATAAGTTGAGTTAATTGATATTATAAAATTCCTTGATCTGAAATATGATATTCATAGACACCCAATGGGGTTTATATCCATAAACAAACAAATAGGTGAAATTCTAGATTTAGCCACAGAATGTCTTTATATAGCTGACCTGCAATACAATGCATTTTAATGGGTCACATTTTTTCCATTTCCCCTGTAACTTCATCAGCAAGCTGCCCCCAATTGAACAGGTAGATAGTTAATATTTTTATTTTTCATAGTTTTATAAATTAATCACTTAAACAATAAAATTTAATAAATTTTAAAAGACAGATCTAAACACATCCATTCTAGGCAATGATAAAATTATAAAAACTCAAATTACAGCTTCTCTGATCTATTTATAACATATTCTTGATGACCCTATTGTTATCTGGGTGACTAGTAAATTTCATTCAAATTTAACTCAATGTTGTAAGAAAATTAATAAAATTTGCTGCCAATTAAAAATTAATAAGTGAAATGGAGATTTTAAAACAATTGGGTACAGTGAAAATAAAATACCGTTTTACAAGTTTAATATTATTTTTCATTTTAAACCAAAATAAAGAATTCCTATTACATGTTCAATATGTTTTTAACTAATATATATATTTTATCTATGTTTTTAATAATATATATATATATATATATGTTAAAACGAAGATTTGCACGGGTTAAATATATAAAATACATATTTTGCGGGTTCATCCGTGTTAAAAACTTTTAATATCAATATACTGACGTTTCGACTTGGTCACACAAGCCATCCACAGAGTTATAAAAAGGTAGAAAGACGGTTGTAGAGGCGCTACAATCACTGGTTTGAATAAAACATTAAAAATCCCACCAATAGCAAAAATGTTAAATTTAAGAATGTTTTTTAAAGAAATCTTTCCAAATTTAAAAATTGTAAAGCTTCTTACATAGGTATGAGTAATCATCGCATCAGTGTTAGGAGAGATGAGCATGCTAATGCAGTTAAACAACACTCATCATCATCAGCACTCTCACTCCATACTATAGATTCAGGTCATAAAATAGATTTTTCTAGTACCAGGATCATATCCAGATGTGATAATCTCTACCAATCCAAAATCAGAGAAGCCATTGAGATACTTAAAAGGCCAGATTGTATCAATAAGCGAGATGATACGTGCAAACTTCCTCCTATTTGGAAAGATTTCTTTAAAAAACATTCTTAAATTTAACATTTTTGCTATTGGTGGGATTTTTAATGTTTTATTCAAACCAGTGATTGTAGCGCCTCTACAACCGTCTTTCTACCTTTTTATAACTCTGTGGATGGCTTGTGTGACCAAGTCGAAATGTCAGTATATTGATATTAAAAGTTTTTAACATGGATGAACCCGCAAAATATGTATTTTATATATATATATTCTGACCTGTAATCTTGTGCATCTTCACTTCCAGATAATATATGATATGAAATAAAACGGGTTCTATCTCAGTTAATTAATAACTAAATATTCAGCATTAAGATTAAAATATTTCACTAGCTCAAATTTAAAATACAAATAAGGTTCAGTTTATAAAAATAAATTAAATAAATATTTGATCATTTCATGAGACTTGAAGTGAAAATACAGGTGACAAGACAGATTACATTGAGCCAATATCCCACAGGATACTACCTCAATGGCATAAGAACACTATTCCCCCTTATTACTATTTCAAATAACAAACTCATAGTATTCTTATGACTTTAATAACTTCTACTCACTAAGATTAAACTAATAATTAAATCTTAATCTTCTATTTAATAATCTAGCTCAATAAAATAATCTCAGGTTCATAAAGTTTATTCTAAGTTAATTTAAAAATACGGTAGTAAAATATGAGAAGGGATTTTATGTCATAATCTACTACACTGAACTAATAATAATAAATAACAGTAATAATATTCTTCATTGTTTAACTAATTCTATATATCTTTTCTTTTACTATAATTTTATTACCATAATAAAATAATGAAATAATATAATATGATCTTATATCTTCATGTAATGATATAATAAATACGTGGTAGCATTTTAATAATCTGACAAACAAAATATGTGTGGCAACTGATAGCATATAATTTAACATAATATTGTGATAACTGATTTATGACCAATAAAATAATGTAAGATTATTATTATTTAATTATAATGAATACCAATAAAATATCTAAAATTCTTAAAATAATTCTCTATTTATCTTTTTGTGCAAAATTATATATTTCTTTCGATTATTATGCATATATCATGTTTTCATGCAGCGATGTGGAGAAATAAATAACTCGGACACAAAATTTTTGAAATAACAAAATTTAACAAAGTTTATTACTAACAACAAATAAATAAACAATTTATTTACACTATTTACAGTGGATATCCTTAACTTTTTACTTTACAGTTTGATCTACTGGGTTATAAAAAAAATAATTTATATTTCAATTATATCTTTATTTAGATTTAGGACAAAATTAAAAAAAAAATGTTACTATTTGTTTTCTCATTATGGTTATCTTATTACAAATATATTTATCTACTTTATTAGCAACAGCATTTTATCCTTAATATTATTAAACTATCTTATTTTAAAAATTCATACCTAGAAAACATTCTATAGAAAACAAAATTTTATAATGAGTATGGATTTCTCAAAATATTAAAAAAAATTTCATCTTGCAAAGTCCAAGATGTTACACAAAATATTATCCAAAAATTTAGTACTAGATTTTAGTGTTTATCACATGATGTTTACTAATCATAATATATTCTTCTTTAAGTCTTACTTTAGTATAATATAAGTGTAATCATCAATATATTTCTGTTAATCAATAAACAAAAAATATACTATGCATATTGTTTACATAATTTACTTTGTACTATTGTATTTTAAAAATATGCAATACTTATTTTCTCTTAAAAAAAAAAAACTAAAGCATTTAAAATTATTATCACTTTAAAGAAAATATCTTTGTTTAGATACTTTATTTTAAAAAGTTTATATTTCATTTCCGAAATAAAATTCAAAATATATTCTATGATTCTTTTCTTTCCTTAGAATACTTTGGATCTTCAATTTTAAGTTATAATGTCCTATTCCTTGTAAGCAAATAAACCAATCTTATACAAAACGATAGCATAACCTAAGTTCTAAATTATTTATCATTTCTCTTAAACATATCTTACTAAATGATGCAGTTACATGAAATAAAGATAGCAAAAACAGATGCATAGGATTAAGGAAGAAAGCTAGAGTATTACTCTTAACATATCTCAAAATCATGGCACAGTGTGAAGAGGTATGACATTTACCTGCCTAATATCCTCTAGTACAGGGACGATGTTAAAGCTATTTCTTCAGCTTTATTAGAACATCAAATATTTAAAGAAATATAAACACTGTCCAAATAAAATGTGTATCAGTCATGGGGCTTTGTTAACTATGCTGATATTCACATAAAGACTAAATATTATTTCCATTCCTTATAACATTCTATTTCTTAAAACATCATCTTGGTTTCCTGTTCACTAAGTACTTCCAAGCCACTATCTCAACATTATTTCTCAAGATTTTCCACATCTTACATCGATAAATAACTATCTGCATTTACAAAACAATAAATAAAATTCATTAATAGTTAAACAATCTAGCTGTTCCACAAGAAAAGTCTGCTTACTTCATTATTCTATAAGTCTAATCATATACAATCTACTTAGACAAGATTTGAATATCCAATAACATGAAAATTTTAAAAGAATCACATAATTATTTGTTATGTTGGATTATATCACTAATAAAAAAAATCGTCATATGCATATTTTCAAATCAATCCTATCTCATAATGTTTTTTAAAATGTTGTATGAAATGCGGTACATATAAGTAAAAAACTTTTACACTTCATTATTCCAATTTATGGATGATCTAAAGAAAACTAAAAAAAATATACACTATAAATTATCAATAGTTATTATTATTACCAATAACCTTTATCTAGTCATCGTGTTCAGTAGGCTTCCTTTATCCACTTGAGCATTTCAGATATAAAAAAAAATTCACACCCATACACTTTATATTAAAATATTTTTAGCTAAATTATTAGATTGTTATATTATAAAATTTTAATATTAATAAATTAATGTTTTTATGTTTTTCCTAATCTTATATAAAAATTTAGATTTAAACTAGGTTAACAAAATAAAAGGAATCAAAACTATAATTACATATTTTCTTGACGATAGTTCCTGATAAGTCCAAAATGCTTATTATTTTCTCTAGAGTTTTCCAAAAATGTTCTCCTCCAAGCGTGTTAAAGTTTAAAATAAAATAATTATTAATCCATTTAATAAAATTTATAGAAAATAATCCTTGGTTTTAGTATTTAAGATGATAATTATTAAATTATAATATTAATTAATCCCGTGAAGCTTCTTAATTTTCTCTACCAACATTCTCTGCATATCCGATGCATCAATCCATCTAATTTAACTTTTAAAATATTCGATAAACTTTTAAGTACTATTTGTATTTCCATGGATCCATATTTTATTCAACTATGTGTTCACTTTTTTTATATATGTTTTCTTCTTGATACATTTAAACTTTCGTTTGGTATTTTTATAAATCTCTTTTAAAAAATAAAAAACTTCAAGTACTTTTGAACAAATCTTTTCCAAATACATTTTAAATAATTCTAAGAACGAAAATTTTAATATTAAAAACGCTTCTGTAACATATTTTCCTGGGTTCTTTCTTTAATTTTTGAAAATATTTTTTAAAAAAATGTTGCTTTCAGAAAGGATATAACATTTTACTCCTTTGAATATCTATATTATATAAAATAATTCATGCAATATATAATTATCTTATTACCATTTAAAATAAATCTTGGATCAGCTTATAAATAATACGTTTCAATACATTTTTTTTTTAGACTCCGTATAATGTCCGAGCTGTGGTTTTTTATGTACCAAAACAGTTCTCCGGTGAAGTATTAATAAAGCTGTATCAATAAATATTTCAAATATTTTTCAGCATTACAACTTATATCCATTTTATTCCACAGTATATCCATTTTTATTGCGAAGTTTAAGTTAAATTTTTAGATAAAATATGACTGGCAAGTGTTTTTAAAAATTAGAAAAACATCTCCACGAAGTTTCTAAATATATAATTTTTTTCTAAACTTTCCCTTTGCAAAATACTTCTTTAAAATTATCAATTAGTTTTTGCAAAATAAATGATAAGAAAGTACCAAAAAATTGACTAAAATAAAAATTTTAAAATATTATCTTTTTGATAGTTATAATTTACCTTTCTCCGGTTTCAATACATTATTAATCTCCCCTGATAACTTAGTTATGATAATATTTATAGTCTGTAAGAATACCTATTCCTATTGGTTAATTCTTACTTTAGCTTGAGAACAAATTTACATATTTTTAGTTTATAGTAGAATTAAATTTCAAAATTAGAAATCATGACGTAATGAACTTAAAATATTATTTAAAATATTACTTTTAAATAAATTATTATTTTATTAAAACCGTTTAAACATTTAAAATAATTTTTAAAACAATTTTAATAACTTATTCCATTTATCTATTCAATTTATCTATTTTTATTTAAATAAAATATTTAATTTTTTATATTATGAATGTATTCATCTTTATTACATCATTTAAGCATGTTATACGATAGTTAACTTAATGTTTAATACTATTTACTTTTATGATAGGCAATAATTCTATCCAATTCTATAATATAACTTTTAAAATATTTTAAACTTTATTATTAACTCAAACAAGCGTGTGTATGAACGTATGTAATATACAAGTCACGTGATTAATAACTTTGACAGACGAGTTTTAATCTATTTCTCTGCCTATATTTATAAAATTGATACACTTATTATATTATATAAAATAATTATAAAAAAATTTGGAAGAACAATTTAGAAAATATAGAATTAAATACAATTTTTGCCATCATAAAGTTTATTTTTAAAATGTACGATATTAATTTTTGCTTATTAAATATGATTATAAATTTAAACATAGCATTTATTAACTATAAGTTTTAAACTATTAAAATCAAATTTATTAAATATACTTTTAATAATTATAGCTGTGTTATTTAGTATGGCCAGCTTTTACAACCATATGCAACAATATTTAAAGCTTTATATAACTATTTTTTAAATGATTTTATATACTACGTATTCTCTTTAGCTTCAAATTATACTTTAAAGACATAATAGAATTAATACAATTACCATATTAAAAGAACATATTCTAAATTTAAAATTTTTTAATAATTGACTATTATGAACTATTACCGACCTATAGAAAATGGCACAATATATATATATATATTAATAACTAATTTATAAACACATTTATTAGAAACATAAAACATTTAATTTTGTAATATGTGTTGCTATGGTGATTGTAGTAACAGAAATTGAAATGTGCCATGCTTAATAATAATGTTGATTTTATTCAAGTAATCTTTTAGGATATACTCAACTATTTCCAAAATCTATTTATTTATTTACTTGTTTATATTTTTTTCTGAAATTGATCCACAACAGCTTTAGAATTTAATGCTAGAATTAGCAATAAACAATAATATTTTAAAGCATTAGGTTGCATGGTTATCTCATTAACATTACATTTCAAAACATTCATTATCCATAAATCAAGTGGAATAAAAATTAAACAAGATCAAACAACTGTCTTATTTTTGTAATACTGTGACTTACAGGATTAATCTGGTTACTTATATATATATATATATAAACACTAAAAAGTATTTTAGTAATTTTTTAAAATTAAAATAAAAACAAATCTTTGATTGTAAAAGTTGACAGTTTTTTTTTTGATTGAAAAAGTTGATTTTTTAAAATGCTTCCATAAACAAAACTATTTTTTAAACAATCTTTATTCGATATACATGATTTTAATTTCAAACATTTACCAAAAATATGGAATGCTAAAAACTAAAAATAATGGATTAAAAAAATATTTATAATAAATGCTTTTATTTACTGTTTCTGTGGACTAAAAATCCAGAAAATACCCACAATTGACCTTTTTATATTTTACTTGAAATAAAAATATGATGGAGGGTACAAAAACTAAATAAATCAGTCCCTTGTTACAAAAAACAGGGACTGAGTTAATTACCCCCCACCCACACTTTTATTTTAAATTAAATATAAAAAGCCCAACTATAGTTGAAGAAACAATTATTTTCTGGCTTTTTAGTTCAGAATAGCAATAAATAAAAGATTTCATTATAAATATTTTTATATTGTTTAACCTCTTTAATAATATTTAGATATGATACACTAACACCCAATTATTGTTATTACTCTGGATCATACAAATGCATAGAGTGGTTTGTTTAAGTTGTAGAGATGTTGATTTAAGAATATAAATCCAACAATTGATTGTTCAGCTGATTAACATTAAAAAAAAACAACTTGGTCCATTCATTGATTAAGACTCAAACTATTCCTAAGATATTCAATCATTGCATGACTTTTTGATTAACTAATCATATGATTATTATTATTATTATTATTAGTATCATCATCATCATCATCATTATTATTTTTATAGCAGCATTATTTGTGTTGATGTCAGTGATATAGTATTTTTTGCCTATGTTAGTAACATAACTATTATAAAGCAAACCAAGGAAATGGGTAAGGAATCCTGGTCTTAGATGATTCTTTAACTATCAGTCATTAAATTAAAAGATGATAATAAATAAAAAATTATAATTTAGCCCACTAAATGTTAATGACAATTAATTGATACAATTTATTTATTATTATCAGATGTTTTTTTTTTTTATTTCTTAGTTTCATATGTACATGTTTAAAAAATATTAAATTATATATTGTAAATATTAAAAAAAGATCTTTTTTGAAATTTGATATAAGGGCCTAAAAATTCTAGACACACTATGGGCTTAGAATATAAAAGTGACTTTGTGTAATCCTGCATATGAATTTAGGTCTGGATTCTCAAAACCCTTTAGTATAAGAAAAGTTAGTCCAACAATTTATAGCCTTCTGCATAATGCTGAAAAATAATTGTATAATCCGTTGTTTAGGAAGTCATTTGATATTTACGCCCTTAAATGCCAAAAACAATGATTTTACTTTATGGGCCACATCGAAATTTTTTGATTTTAATTAAATATAATTGATCTAGGTGTGTTTAACTTTAAAGTCCATCACTCTACTTATAATCTAAACGGTTGAGAAAATGATCTTTGGAAGAGTCATGCTTCCACACTACAATGGCATCTTATATATATATATATGTTTAAATTCATAAGTAAATATAAAACGAGCTTATATATATATATCTTACATATTTTAATTTAAAACAAAAGTAATAAATAATAAAGTTTTAATAAGCAAAAAAAGATTAATTATTTTTATTATATAATTTAAATTATTTATAGTATATTACATTACTAATATAAATATATTTTTAAATTTGTCTACAAATTAAATATTTTAGATTATAAACAAATTTAATATTACTCATTATCTATCTTTAACAATTTGGAAAAAAGAATGCTTTTGCTTTTAAGGCAGATTTCATATTATTTCTTTTACATTTTCATTTAAACAATCTTAGCCGCAATCTGATTTGAGTTACTAGTTTTGACTATGAATTCTTCTTTGGTTCCAGTTTTTTTAAAAAATAAAATTACTTACATCCTGCTCCTCCCAGCTTTATTCAATTAATGGTTGCTTAGGCAGTGACTGGCCAAAAATATTCAAATTAACAGTAATTGAAATTTAAAATAAATAAATAAAAGTCTGTAAATTTTAAATGAATAAAAAGAAACATTTTATTAAGTTAATTAAATTATAACGCTTTCTCTCATACTACATAAACGTTCATGTACATTTGTAATCTGACCCTCCTGCAAAACAGCTGACTTCTGAAGGGATAGTAAACTCATGTACAAATTAAATAACTATAACAAAATTAATTTAATTCTTTAATATTTAAATAGAAACAAAATATTTAATTTAAAAAATGTGTATAGGTCATTAGTCCAAAATTTCCGCTAGCAAATTAAATGATCCTTTAAAGGAACTGTATTATAAATTCACACACATTTTCCTCCTTTCAAATCTACAATAACAATTTTTTAAAACATTCATTCTACCTCATTTTTAAAAAAAGTAGTTTCAAAAATTTCATTACTCTAAGTTTCAAATCTCAATTTTTGTCACAAAAACACAAATAAAAAACAAATAATCTCTATTTTTTATTCCATTCACATTTTCATTTACCTTATTCTAAATATAATAGGAATTGTTCACTCTCAAAAAATAATGTAAATAGAGCAAAACTTATAAACATCTGAAATATTTCAATAATATATATTTAATTTTGCAAAAAAAATGTATTGGTTAGATGAACTACATGATAAAAATGTGTTACATTTTAGTGACTCCACCATGATGTGTAAAGCAAACATTCATGTGTCATAGTGTAGAGATAAAAATAGTTCTTGTTGTGGGATAATAAAAATATACCTGAGGGTCATTATCTATAGTGAAAAGTTTACTAACTGAACTGTTCAATAATAATGTATCTCTTGAATACAATGCTGGTAGCTGGTGATGTTTTTGAATATCCATCATTTTGATATGAAATATCTACAGAGCCATTGCTTATATAGGCAATAACATCATATATACATTTTTAGTCTACAGTTCACTGGATTATATTTGACTACATAATGCAATAAAATGGCATTACAACCAAGTAAGTAAAGCAACTACTATATTTATTATTAGAAAAATACTTGAAGATTATCAGAGTTTAGGTAAAATCATGCCTTATCAATAAATACACTATTGGATCACTTTTAATGCCATGTAGTTTGGCTAATGTACCATATTTTAAAGTTTACTTATGTTTTGTAGTTGATGAGGATCTTAAAAATGCCTTCTGGAGTTTAATTTCCACTATTACAACTATTGCTTTTAATTATGATTGGTATCGTCTATGATTTGTTAATTCATGAGTCAAAGCTCTCAGAAATACATCTAATTATTGATAAAGCTGATAATTTAGGCTTCTAGGTATTTGAAATCCATAAGTATAATATTCCATAATAATTGGAATTCTCATATTGTTTAATCAAGAAATACTATCTACTATATGTACAATGTTTATCTTTATATCTTTTACAGTTTACATGTTTTGACCAAATAATTCACTTTCAGAAAGACACTATCTTTTTGTTTATAGTTATTATAAATTAATACAAGGATGTTATTACCATAAATATGCTTTAATGGCCTAAGAAAATATGTTTAAAACAAAAAAGTTCTAATTTCCAAAATTATATATTTTACCTTTTTTATATACAGGAATAGTTTTTAATGTTTTGAAAATTTCAACAATATATTGGTCAACTGAAAAGTTAATAACATAATACAATGGAGTCATAATTCAATGTGCATGGTCTTTAGCAATGATAATATCAGCACTTATGGAATATTTCTACTTGAACCTAGAGATTGGATTAGCAATTTTAATAATATCAATGACCATAATCTACATTCCCAATGACTTTAATAGACATATCAGTTAGAGAGACAGATTGCATATGAAACACTTAAAAATTGTCTAGTAAAATCATTTGAGAACGAGAGAAATGCTGAAAATGACTAGAGCTATAATTTTGGTTTTGACAATATCAACATTATTAATATATATCCAAGGTATCTAGCTGATGATTATTTATTATTTAAGATACTCATATACTGCAGAATGACATCAATTTTTAAAGTGAATGACAACTAAATAATAAATATTTAATGCCTGATGATTGATGTGACATCTTTTCAGAGATATATACATGTATGTGTGTGTGTATATATGAATATTGTAATTTTTATTTTTGATAATAAATCTAAATATATCTAAAATCCAATTTTTGCTATATATTATGAATAAACTTTTTAGATGCTTTGACTTAGCTATGATTTTTAAAATATTTGTTTATAATGAATATATTTATATATAGATGTGATCATCACACAATTATAAACAAAAACATCAATTTAAATGTAATCACAGTCATTAAATGCAACAAAAAGTTGTTACTAATAATAAAATTTAAAATATGATGAGATTTCCTAATTAATGTTAATATCGACGAGATTTCCTAATTAATGATAATATCAAGATTGTTAATTATAATATGAATTTGATCTCGTAAATTTTTAATAATAATTTAATGTAATAACTATGGTTACATTACATTTCAAATTTAATTTGATTTTTTGACTAATCAACTATACATAAATCGTAACTTATTAAATGATGTAGAAAAGCGTTTTCCTTGTAGAAGAGAACTCTATAAAAAGACAATTTTATACTGTAATATATATATATAACGTCGTATATCAATATATAAAATTTTTTTATGCGGACGAACCCGCAAAATATGTCTTTTATATATTGTTAAAACGGAGGTTGCCTTGACAACAATTTAAAATTGTTGATTGCATTGATAGTTGGATTGTCTAAATGTTGACTGGTTTTTAATGTTATATATATATATCACATGACAACAGTCCAAGCTTACCCAAAACAGAAATCAATAATCTATTGTTAAAGCAACTTCTATAAGTAAAAAGATGGATTCCATCTTCACACTAATCTAAAATCTTAATATAATCTTATCAAGAAGTGTCTGCGATTTTTTATATTCCTGGGAATGGAAGTTAATAAAGCCCAATATGCCACTTTTTATATAAATTATAGTGAATAACAGAAATATTATATATAATAACTACACAAATATATATAATAATAATTATATATAAAGAGACTTTATTGGCACTTGGTCTGTGCCTTTCTCAAATGTTTAGCATCTATTTTAATGTTAATCAATTATTTTAGATAAAAACAATTAGTGTTCTATAATGGAAGTAAAATAATAACAATAAAATAAAACATGAATAAAACAGAATAAAATTATAATTCAAAGATTCAATAAAAGTTTAAAGAATTGACTATTTAACATAACAATATACAGAATAAATTAAAACATGCCTTAAAAAGTAGGATATAAAAGTTGTAGAGAGTATATTTTTATTTGTTTTTTACATTGTTGTGTTATATAGCCAATTCTTTCAACTTTTACTGAATCTCTGTATTATAATTTTATTCTGCTTTATTTTGTTATTGTGTTATTTTATTTTCATTATAGAACACTGGATTGTGTTCTATCTGCAATAATTGATTAAAGTTAAAATAGATGCTAAACATTTAAGAAGGGCACAAACCATGTGCTGAAAAAGGCTTTATATATATATATATATAGTTGTTATATATGATATTTTTGTTATTTATTATAATTCTTAGAAATATAAATAAATGCCATTTAACAGGAAAATATAATAGTCATTTTGTAAACTCTCAAATACTACTGTTATTCATTTGGATTAACAATAATATTTTTAACAAAGGAAGAGAATATAGAACATAGCAGCATTTAAGATGCACCCTCTTTTTTATACACATTTTAAAGAAAAAAAATAATTTTTACATTTTTTCATAAGTTTCCAAAATGATTTAGTGTGCTAATTTTGAAGTTATTTACGCCTACAAAAAATATAGTGTAACCAGGGAACTGTGTAGTTGGGTGCCTTTTATCTTCATCCTCAAAACTTAGAAAATCATCTCCAGACTGATTTTTGTTTTAGTCTACATATATAGATCATTTCCCTTTATGAATCTAGAACACCATGACAATGATCCTGTAAAATCAGTAATGCTTCTGTTAGTAGCTATCAATCTTGCTTGTTGAATAATCATTTTTGTGGAAACTGAAAATCCTGAGTTTCTGTGGTTTATTATCCAAGTTTTTAATTCTTTTTCTAGTTCTGGCCATTTTGCAATTTCATGTCACAGATTGTATTTACTGCCCATAGCTTTTTGTAAATCTGGTTACTGTCTTCTCCAAGTTCTTATAATCTTTTCAGTTGATGATGCTACAAAAGTCTTCTCTGCTGCTCTGTTTTCATGTCCTTTAATGTATACCAGGAGTGTCCAACAAGTCGATCATGATCCACCAGTTGAGCTGTCAGGTAATGAGTGAAACAAATTAAGTCAAGATTTTCAAGTTTTTTTGTTATTTTTGTTTTTATTCTAATTTTTTTTTCAGTTCTAGATAGGTGAAGTCTACTAAGTTATATCATTATTGAAAATAATCTTTTTAATCTTGATTTAATGTAGATAATTTGAATTAATAAATTTTGTTAATAATTATTCATGTTGCTTCAATTCCCCAGACATGAGTTTTAAAGGCCCATTAAATAATTATTTTTTACTATATATATATATATATATATATATATATACATACTAAATAGTATATATATATATATATATATATATATATAATAGTATGTATTTCACATCTCCCTCCACTTAGACTACACCTATGACAACAAGTCAATCGCAACACATTTTTAAAATAAAAAGTAGATCTTATGAACACAAAAGTTGACCACCCCTGATGTATGAAATCACTTATAGCTTGAATGCAATATCATAGCAGAATCTGCATTATTTTTGAGTCATGTTTTGCCAAGAAATTTCGAACATAAAATATCATAGAACACTGATAAAGTTCTGGACAAATCTACAAAGTTTAAATGTTACAGTGCATTGTTGACATGTGATTGTGCATGCACACATTGGATGAATCATAACTTTGAGATGTCAGTGGAGCTGTACTCTACTTTACTGAAATGTTTCCTCTTTCAGTAATGAAGCATAAAATATATCACACAACTTATTATTTTTACGGATCAGCAAAACAAATTAAGAGAATGATTTATTCAAAACCACTGTTTTCTAAAAGGACAAAATGCAATATGTGTATATTAATATAAACCAGAAATTTTAGACTAACTGCAATTTTAACTCATAATTTTGATTACCATTGCATAAAATGCACTTCATATTTTAGATGTATTTTAAAATAAAAATGTACATCCTATACACTGTCAAATATGACAAATTCAAACTACATGATTAACAGAAAAACCTTATCCAAACCATGAGCATACAATCTGTTGTCAAGCAATCTTTATATGTAAAATATGGATTCCATTTTTTAACTCTAATTTAAAAATCTTAATATAATATATAGGGTATATGAGCATCGACTTTCACAGGACCCACCACTCTCCACTCTATCTCATAACACTGATACATCTAAACACATATATGTCAAAAAGATAAATAATCACCAATATTCGTATTTCATGGTGAAACCAGCAATCATCAGTTGGTTCATATATCATCTCTACACATATATCAAATAAGTTCACAGATATATATCAAAATAGCCAATCTTTGTACTTTAATAAACAGGCTTCAATATACTCCACACTCCAACTCTTCAACCATCTATCCAATTGAAAATCTGATGATCAAATACTCAAAGGCCACCCTGAGGCTGAGATTCTCATCACACCCTTGTACAGTCAATCTGACCCCTCATGTACAAAACATAATCCATTTAATACATATATGAGGGATGAGCAGACATCTCTACTATGTATTAACTAAAATACAGGCTTATTATATACCTGTATCAATATATGTAATATATAGGGTAAATGAGCACAGACTTTCACATGACCCACCATTCTGTCTTAATATAGTAAAGGTGGAATCCATACTTTATCCATACTTACTTACAAAGGGTGCCTTCTCAGCAGATTGCAGATTCATGGATCCACTAAGATTTAGCTGTTATCATTTATATATTATCTAACTATTGTAAAATCAGGTTTATTATCTAATTAATAATAAAAACAATAGGGTTTGAAAGTTTTAAAAATGACTATTTATTTATCTAGATTTTCCTGTTTAATTGGTTTTATTGAAATTTTTAGGAAAATAGAAATTTCAATTGAAAGTTGTCCAAGTGACAACTTTCTTATTAAGATTTTTAGACCAGTATGAAAGTTGGGATCTATCTTTTATTTATAGAGGTTGTTATGGCAACAGATGGTTAATTTTGGGCTAATATTGTGTGATATTTTTTTATAAACCATCTATCTTAGTGCAAAATGGTCTTCAATTATTGAGGTTTGTGTAGGACCTAATCATTATGAGCTAGAGACAACAGCAATCATAGGTCTGCAATGTAGTAATGGGATTCGATTTGAGAATTGACATTTTTGTCTTTTAAATATTTATATAACAATTCTGATTCTAAACTAATATTTTTTTTTTCGTTCTTAACTTTTTTTTTTCATTCGTAATTAAAATGTTCATATTCATTTATGAGAGGATGTTAATATAAACTGTAGCAAACTGTGAGTTATAACAAGCAATATAAGTAAATATATAGTTAAGTTAATCAAATAGATTTACTAAACGAGATATGTTTGTTTTAATAATGAAAGAAACTATTTTTAATATAATGAACTTGGAACATTTTTTAAATTGAACATTTTTTTGCTCGCTTACAAATTTTCTTGAACTAAAATTTCTATCACTTTGGATTTAATTAAAAATTATAAAATTGTTTGATTTTCTTTTCTGCGATTTCAATCAATAAGTATATTTTGTTTTAGTAAAAGGAGAATTTATTTTATGTCAAAGAAATAAAAATAGCTGTAGAAAAAACTAGTTGCAATTAATGTAAAATAATACGAAACAATAGTAAATAAAATATAAATAATAAAACATTGATAACAATAGTTTAAAATGATCTCAAAATGGTAGCATTTTTTTTGTTTAAGCAAATTTATAGTGTTCATTGAACATTTCATTAAAAAAAATATTGAGTTCATTCTGGAAAAAAATACTTCTTTTCATTATTAAAATATTACCCTCTGCAGTTTGGTGCATGTGGTAGAGCATCTGACTTTAGATCAAGAGGTCCCATGATCGATTCTGGCACCCCAAACCTGGCTCTTGAATTTCTTATGAACTTCCAAGAAATAAATTATGTATATCTTTTTTTTTTATTAAAAAAATAACTTGTTAAGTAACTGGTTTTTGATTGATAGATAATATACTTATTTTTATCTCTTCAGTTATAAATGATAACTATGCTATAGAAAAACTTAGTGCTTGGCATTTGATTGATTGTTCAGAAAACATTTTAATTATGGATAGATTTTAATTTTCTTGCAGGAGGTTTAAGTTAATAATTGCAAAATATTTACTTTCTTACTCTAAAAACAAAAAGTCTAAATTTTATTAAATGAATCATTCACTAATATTTGAAGATGTTTTAAACTTACTGTCCTGAATAAAATTGTACCTAAATTTTTTAAACGCAACAATTCATTAATTTATGTCAGTCATTATTTGGAAAAGAGAGAAGTTGAATTAGAGAATTGCATAATGTAACTTGCAAATTATAACTATACTTTTGAGTTTTTTTATAAAGTAATTCAAGATTGTTCAAACACTAAAAGTCGATATTATAGTCAATATACAAACAAAATCGTTATTTTATAGTAAATAAAATATATTGACAAATGCTCAGTAAGTAATAAATCAGGTTAATAATATCATTATATGTGGATAACTAACAAGTGACTATGGTAAAAGAAATATTTTTTAATTTCAAACAGGGTGTCAAAATTTTTCAGATGTAGTCATAATTTTGTTTTTATATTTTAATAAATTGAATAAATGATTCTCAATAACATTTTCTAGATATTAAAAAAACATTTACAATATATATATATATAATTCTTTATTTTTCTCTCATAGAAATATATATATATATATATATAATTCTTTATTTTTCTCTCATAGAAATTACTGGAACATGTTTTACTTAGCAAAATTGTAATTAAAAATTTGATTGTAGTTTTGATTGTTATAAATAATATTTCATTTCAGTATAAACCAAACTAAGATGAAATAGAATTATTGAATTAAAATTACCTTGAACTTTTTCAGAATCATACTTTATAAATTTATTAAGATTTATGTGAGAATACAAACATTTTTTTTTGAATTTTTGTTAAGTTTGAACCATGTAATAAACAAGATAAACATTCATCATATCAGTATTGAGATGATTATGTGTCTCATGGCATATAGCAACATAGTAATTTGTGTGCTATATATATATATATATATATATATATATATATATATATATATATATATATATATATATATATATATATATATAGTAAAGGAATCAGATCATATATCACATGACCTGATTTAATAAGCTTGTATTATAAATGTTATCTAATGAACTTTCCAATAGCTCTTAACAAGCTTTTCAGAATATCCCCAACCCAGACCAGTTTCTGCTTCTGGCTTTCTCAGTGAGGTGCTGGGATTGACTTAGTTTTTTAAATCTAATGCTTGAATATCATAGCACCACACTGAGGAAGCCAGAAGCAGAAACCAGTCTGGGATTGGGTATATTCTGAAAAAACTTGTTAAGAGCTATTGGCAAGCTTATTATATATATATATATAAAGTTAAAAGGAAAAGTAGAAATAAAAACCGATAAATTTTTTTTGTAGACATATTCTAAATTACACTAGAATAACAGTTAACTCTTCTACCATGCAGCCTTTTGCTCTCACATTTCAGCCTTTTCTGATGTTTTTCTTTGTCTCACAAATCAACATAAAATATATGATTAAATGATTATTACTGATCAGAGAATAATAAATTTGACTTCATTTGATATATATTTTTGTCTATTACTGAAATAAATTTTAAATGTTCACATTTTGTTTCTGTAAATATAAAAAAATGAGATCATAAACAAAACAAAAAGTTTAGACATCATCATTTCTAGAAAGATTATTTTCAGTTTATAAAAACAACAAAATATTTATTTCTTATTATTTTTAAACATCCAAATGAATGTTTATTTATTTCTCTTATATCTAATAAATTATGCTTTAAAAGTTTAAAAATTTTCAATATTTATTGCAAAATTGTGATATTTTTATACTCATAAGTATAAGTAGATTGCTTACATAAAAGCTAAGCTTGTAATTTGCTTCAGACCATGTTTACATTTGCTGCTAATGTAACATTATATTTTTTAAAAATAAAGTATTTCAAGTCAAAATAAGTTATTAATAATTTATATATCTTGATATCTAATAAATATAGTGTAAAGTATTGTAAAAGAAATATCTGAAACAGTAATAAATTTGCAAATAAACACATTTTTGATTATTGGACCTACTTTCTTTAAACAATGTCATAAAACACCAAATGTTTTACAGATAGATAATAGCAGAACATGTCAGGGCAGGGATTATGTCTATTGTAAGAGTGGAAATTTTGAAATTTTCACCTTCTAGTACAAATCTTTCAGTGAAAATTATATATAATAAAATATACCATCTCAGATGCATTTTAACATATAATACTTATGAAAAATTCACCTAGGGGAGAATTGGTCAAAAAGATGAAATAATTCATGAGAATCAATCCAAAGATTAAGGGTTAAATAATTTTGAATTAAAAAAAATATAAATTAAAGATTTAAAAAGGTCCAATTAATATTTTATTAATTCTGACTTTGAAATTAAAACAAACATGTTTTTATGTTACAATAGATATACTAGTAACCATGAAATTTTATTATCTATTTTGATTAGATTAAATTTTTTAAATTAAAGCTTGTATAAGATATTTTGATAAAAATCCTGCAAAGTTTTTTTAAAAGGATTAAGGTAAATTGAAAATAGGTATTAACTTTTTTAATCAAGATAAAGAAAACATATTTTAATTATTGTGTTTTTTAAATTTCACCCCTACTAAAAAGGTTGGAAAAAATTTAGAGGGAGTCTTACAGATGTTATAGATTATGACAAGATTACTACTACAATAAGGTTATAACTGAAGGCAAGGGAGTACATATTAGCTGCAGCTAGAATCATGATATTATAATTTTGATTCACATAAAAATGAAGGGCCTGCTTTTCTGTGTTCTATAGCCCATAATATACTAAATGGATGGATTGTCTGAATCCCATAAATGATAAAGTCTAAATGAAGCTGGTTCCTTGCCAACAGTTACTGGATTATATTTTTCCTGAAGGTGACAATAAGCCAGTCTATCAGTCTGCTGAAGAATTAGTTTATATATACTGTTTTATTTATGCGCATAGAAGCACAGATAAAGATACTGCATTATATATATATATATATAAATAGTGCAGCTTGTGAATAGAGTGTATTATATATATTGTGAATAATATTATTTTAAATAATTTCTTGAAAATGACAGTTGTAATTTTTAAATGTTTTAAAAGTAAATAACTTTATTCAGCTAAAAATAAAATGCCTTTCCAGTATATTTTATTAAAAAAGGAAAACTTCAATAAATATTTCTATATTGAACAAAAAAACTTTCAAAGTATTTTTAAAAACATTTTAAATTAAGAATAACCTGAAAAAAAAGCAAAACTTTTCAGGAATGTCAACAAAGTAATATATTATTTAAAAAAGTAAAAAAAACAACAACTTTTTTACCATTAGAAATAATGAATGAATTAATAACTTTGATTCATATTTTTATTTATACACACATATGTGTGCATTTATGTATTATTAAAAATGAATAATATCTGTGCTGATTTATGTAGATATGTGTCATGTAAACATCTAAAAATCTGTAAATTGTTAAATTAATTATATATTATAAAAATGAGTTTTATTTATAAGTTTATGACAAATTCAAATATGTTCATTTTATATTATATCAGGATATCTGTGTGTGGATATATAGGTGTTTTTTTTGTATTAACATACATGTAAATTACAATATAATAGTGAATTTTTTTTTTGAAGTAATCAAAATCAGAAGGTTAATTTATATGTATAGCCATATTCTGCTGACCTCAATTTCATTTTATCACTTGTATTTAATAAATTTATATTTCATTATTAAAGTTATTCCAGTGAATTTATTTAATCCTTTTCTAGAATAAAATATTATTTGTGTATATTATATCTCTTGTTCACAGTAACAGTTATTGAGCTTTTGATCACTCAGCTGGATTTGTGCATATTGCTCTATTATATAAAAGTTTATTGTTAGTGTTATGGACATCCCAATGATAATGATGCTGGATGGCACAAATGGGATATTCTTTAAAGCTCTTGCACTATATTTTCATTTTAATTATTTATTTAGAAATTAAGTTTATAATGGCTAGTACATTAATGGTATTAGTGGTCACAGCATTGATGATGATCAGCATGTTTTAGTATCCCAACATTATTTTTAATGGCTATATTTTTATGGATTATCACTCAGATTTTTGCATTCAAATTATTGTTCAAATAATCTTCCACAAGCTGAAAAGGGCTAAATAATTAGTCTGGTCTATAGTAGACTTATTTTAAATCCAGTCAAAAGATTGACTGTTGATTTATTTTTATTGTTGATTATTCATGATGATGAATATTATTAGTTTTGTGTAATTCTGGTGAACTTATAGTTATTTCTATGCTGATTTCTCATACTCATTCCTTTTATATTTAATTTTTTGTTTCATTTATTTGGGGATGATAATGGATTTCCATCAGCCCTAATGTGATGTACTGTTACAAATGGCTATTTAGTTGTGGTACACTGTAACTAAGATTCTCCCTCATTAACTCCATTTTTTCATACTGTTACAGTACATTTAACATGCCATCAAAAAGAATACTGCATTCAATAGACTAAATCAAAATTATTACTAATAAGTATTTATAAATACTAATAATTTTGTATGTTTTTAAAGTAAACATCAGCATATCTGAGCTTTTTGAATATTTATTATTTACATTCTTATATGTGGCTCTGTTTTCGTTTCATGAGAATATATCTAGGATGTTTAATGTGGTGTAGATTAACTATTTCCTATAATAATAATAATAATAATAATAATAATAATAATAATAATAATAATAATAATAATAACAACATTTAGTTTGTATACCTTTTGCTTTTACCTTGGTAACATTACCTGTTGTGACCCACCACTTTTTCAATAAGCTTAAGCAACTGAAATCCAGGGATGTAAACATCCACACGTGGTCCTTTTCCCACTATGTTGTCACACCTGAAACACTGATCCAGTCTTTAATTTTCTGCCATATTGATAAATACAGCTTCACAACTGAATTAGATGATTTTTTCCTTCTTGTAATCACCTATTGACAAGATATAGCAAACACAACCTTTTTGATACAACAATGATGAAGTTTTGCCTTTATATATGAAATAAACGTTAACTTTTTCCAAAACAGAATCAGTATTTACAATCATAGACCATTAAATTTCCAGTTTATTTAGCAAAAGAACATTTAATCACTCCTTTCATTGACTGTAATTGAAATTATACATATCTAGCTTTTGATTTTTATTTTCATATGTATTATAAAGTGATAGTCAAAACTATGATTGAGGAACGGTTTCTCATTAATTATACATACTATCCATAGATAATGGAGAATTCACCATGACTGATGAACCTACAGTCATAGTGAAGTTTTCCAAATCTGCATATGGAACTCTGATTTCTCCTCAGCCTAATTACCACATGTAATCCATCAGAATAATAAGTGTAAATAGACTAAGCCAACAAGGTAACTACTATATTTGAATGATATTCATATACACATGCCATGTATGAGAACAAACTTTTGCCAAAACTGAACCATTGCTTAAAACCATAGACCATAAATTCTCCAGACAAACATTTAATCACTCCTTATGTTGTACCAATCTTAAAATGATATATATGCAGCTATTGACTCCACTCTGAGTTTCATATGCTGTATATTAAAAAAGAACTATATCAACATGTAAATGCTACTACAAAACATGTATATGGACAGTTTTTTTCTTTGCAAAAGTAAGTACACTGATATAATATTTGTTTGATGAATAAAGTTGCTTTGAAACATAATAATAATAACAATAATAATAATAGCAATACCTCTAATTTCAACAATGCAGTTTGAAAAAAAGGTGGACATCTGCCATCCAAGATGCACTAATGTTCAAGACAATCTTGAGTAAAGTTTAAGATTTCAAAATATATGCTATAATAGCTGTTCAAATTGACATCCAGGATGTCCTTGATTCAATTCAAATTAAATCCTTAATAGACATACATGCTTGTAAGAACCACTATCCCACCAATTCTTCTATATCTACTATAACAGGACTGTTATAAACCACACAACAACATAGGGTGTGAATATATGTATATAGTTGAAAGAAAAGTAAAAATAAACAGGCTAAAATTTTAGTAGATGTTTTCTACATTCTTGGAATAAAAATAATAAATAAAGGATTAAACAACTCTGAATTAAAACAGAATTTTATTGTGAAATAAACATTTAAAAAAAAAGGTTTAAATAAATAATATTATTTTGATTTTGAAATTTAAAAACAAGCAGCATTTATTTTTGAAATTTTTTAATTAAAACTCCTATAAAATATCTATTTTTTAATTAATGCTTTATGCATTTCTATTATATATTTTTAAAAATCTTTGATAAGACTTCCTAATGTAGCCATTTAATTAAAAGTGCTTTTGGAGAGATTAAAATTGATGTTTAATCAAGTCAGATTGAAATCAGTTATTGTGTTTTTATAACCTTAATAGTAAAAAGTATTAGACAGTGTGAAAACAGTTTGAAATGTATTTTTATGATCTCAGATGATTCTATAAAAGGTCTGATAAAATATCAGTTCAGTTTGGCTTGCAGTTTTTGTAAGAGCTGGTAAGAAGAGTCTGATTTCAATATTTTTGAGAAGCAGTGGCCAAATAGGCAGCCTGAAAAGTCTCGGTAGTAGTTTTTGAAAAGTGAGTTGGCTAATATAGTTTGACTAATATTTTTATAAGAATTAGCTGCAGTTTGTTGGTAACTGTAGCAGAAAGTGGTCACAGTAAAGCTAGTTGCAGAGATGGCTGGCAGAATTATATAGAAAGTACCATGAGGATATAAGAATGCAAGAAAGCAGCTGCTCTACAGTTCCCTGGTGGAGTTGAATTCACATAGAAGAAAATGACCTACTTTTTTGTTCTGAAATTTATAGCATTAAAATTGTTCTGGAAAACAGTTTGCTGGCCTGAAGCTCATCAAGTCCTAGACAGAAAGAATATCATGACATTCCAATAAATTACTTAAATGCCTTTTCTAATCTGACATTTACCTGGATTATACTTTTCTTGATGATGACAATAACCAAAACCATGCTCACCAACAGAAATCTTCCAGCTTCCTCAGGAAACTCTAGCTTGCTGAAATAGTTATCTACATGCTCCTATGTCTATATGCAGAGAAGCACAGATAAATGTATATACAAAAGTGAGTTTTTAAATAATTCATTTAAAAGACATTTTAAAATTTTTATAATATAAAGTTAAAGATATTGATAAGTAATCAATCAAAACTGTTACAGGTTGAAAACTAATTTTATTTTTTTTTAAAAAAAGAAAAAAAATCAAACTATTATGGCAGAATTTGATAGCTGATTTTTATTTAGTGATGTATATGTATATGTGTGAATTTTATATATATTCAAAATGGAATTAATAATTATAAAAATATCATTTATTATTTTGATAAAATTCAATTTGTGCTAATAAATTAATATAATGCACATCTGTACAGATATATATATATATATATATATATATATTGTACCAATCAAAACATGTTAATCCATCTAACATGACCTGGAACTCAATGAAATGTACTTCAAACCCAGTCTAGCCTGAGATTTAGGTCAGGACCCAAGCTAAATTTAAACCCATTCTCTAAGCCTTAGATCAAACACCTAATGAATAACATATACTGATGGCACCCAAGAATTCATTTTAAATTTGACCCACTAGCAGAGCAGAGAAGACAATGAGACTCAATATTAACTGCATCATTAGGTCCACTAACTAATGACTATGAATGGTACAATATATATATATGATAAACAAAAATGCAAGTTAAAAAACTTGCTAACGCTTGTATTTATGTCCACAGATGGCGTTCTACCAAAAACACCTATCAAGCGTATATTTCGTTTACATAAACGTCAGAGTAGTTAGTATTCACTATCTCTAACTATAATTCCACTTTCAGATCATGATTTCAAGCTATTTGCTATCGTCAGTGAAAGACAGGAATAAAGAAACTAGATCTAAATACAAACTCTGAGCGTTTATGAAACAATTTCTATTCAGCTTGCAAGCATGAATTTTTTAGACACGTAATGTCTTCAAACTCAGCATAGCAAACCAGATAGCTATATGGGTCTGATCTCAGTTCAGCATCACCACATAGTAGAAGCCTCTGCAATCTATATCATTGCAAGAAAGACCTCAAAGGTACATTTATGATAAACAAAAATGCAAGTTAAAAAACTTGCTAACGCTTGTATTTATGTCCACAGATGGCGTTCTACCAAAAACACCTATCAAGCGTATATTTCGTTTACATAAACATCAGAGTAGTTAGTATTCACTATCTCTAACTATAATTCCACTTTCAGATCATGATTTCAAGCTATTTGCTATCATCAGTGAAAGACAGGAATAAAGAAACTAGATCTAAATACAAACTCTGAGCGTTTATGAAACAATTTCTATTCAGCTTGCAAGCGTGAATTTTTTAGACACGTAATGTCTTCAAACTCAGCATAGCAAACCAGATAGCTATATGGGTCTGATGTCAGTTCAGCATCACCACATAGTAGAAGCCTCTGCAATCTATATCATTGCAAGAAAGACCTCAAAGGTACATTTATGATAAACAAAAATGCAAGTTAAAAAACTTGCTAACGCTTGTATTTATGTCCACAGATGGCGTTCTACCAAAAACACCTATCAAGCATATATTTCATTTACATAAACGTCAGAGTAGTTAGTATTCACTATCTCTAACTATAATTCCACTTTCAGATCATGATTTCAAGCTATTTGCTATCGTCAGTGAAAGACAGGAATAAAGAAACTAGATCTAAATACAAACTCTGAGCGTTTATGAAACAATTTCTATTCAGCTTGCAAACGTGAATTTTTTAGACACGTAATGTCTTCAAACTCAGCATAGCAAACCAGATAGCTATATGGGTCTGATCTCAGTTCAGCATCACCACATAGTAGAAGCCTCTGCAATCTATATCATTGCAAGAAAGACCTCAAAGGTACATTTATGATAAACAAAAATGCAAGTTAAAAAACTTGCTAACGCTTGTATTTATTTCCACAGATGGCGTTCTACCAAAAACACCTATCAAGCGTATATTTCGTTTACATAAACGTCAGAGTAGTTAGTATTCACTATCTCTAACTATAATTCCACTTTCAGATCATGATTTCAAGCTATTTGCTATCGTCAGTGAAAGACAGGAATAAAGAAACTAGATCTAAATACAAACTCTGAGCGTTTATGAAACAATTTCTATTCAGCTTGCAAGCGTGAATTTTTTAGAACGCCATCTGTGGACATAAATACAAGCGTTAGCAAGTTTTTTAACTTGCATTTTTGTTTATCACAAATGTACCTTTGAGGTCTTTCTTGCAATGATATAGATTGCAGAGGCTTCTACTATGTGGTGATGCTGAACTGAGATCAGACCCATATAGCTATCTGGTTTGCTATGCTGAGTTTGAAGACATTACGTGTCTAAAAAATTTACGCTTGCAAGCTGAATAGAAATTGTTTCATAAACGCTCAGAGTTTGTATTTAGATCTAGTTTCTTTATTCCTGTCTTTCACTGACGATAGCAAATAGCTTGAAATCATGATCTGAAAGTGGAATTATAGTTAGAGATAGTGAATACTAACTACTCTGACGTTTATGTAAACGAAATATACGCTTGATAGGTATTTTTGGTAGAACGCCATCTGTGGACACACACATATATATATATATATAATGTGAAAGAGACCAGAGTAATGGTGTGGATCACAGAAAATAAATAAATATATTCAAACTAATTAAAATTTAAATACTGTTTATTAATTACACATTATAAACATAGCATTGTCTGCATAAGCCAGTCCATGCCATCAACTCATTAAAATATATGTTCAAAATAAATTTAATGAAGCTCCATTTACATTAATGGCGTGTCAATTCATTTATACTCTCTATACCTCAGGTTAATGCAAGATAATATCATATTAATGTGCTTAAACAAAAGTACAGTTATATAAAGAAAGATTGATTTCAAGATATATATGAGGTCTATGGCGAATATAACAAGGGTTTGCTTAAATCAATTTATACATTTAATAATATTTGAGAAAAGAACTTGTATTGAATTCAAGAATAGCGTGAATGAGAGCTCACTTAGCTAGAGGCATGGAAGTAGTTAAGATGTGAACAATTGAATAAAATATCAATTTTAATACTAAAAGAGATTGGCAGTACCAGTGGAGGATCAATATATAGGATGGGGTGCAATATGTTAAAACCATGTGGCTTTGTGAATTAAAATAAAATAATAAATAACAAAATTAAAGCAGATGGGATGGTGACTCACCATGGACCCTGTGAAAGGTTTTGTCACAAACAGTCTGAGTCTGGCATTGTACCACAAACTCCATTACTGGGTGACTTAGGTGTAAAATTCCACAGGTATGGCTTTTTAGCTCATACCCTATCTGGAAACCACGAGAAGGAAAAAGGAAAGGTCTGAGCCATAAATACCCAGAGAAACAAAGCAGGTCTCAACAACCCATACACCTATACCAGTAACACACATATAAAGCATAAATGAATATATAGAAGGGGCAACTAAATAAGTAAAGGTGTTTAACTAATTCCTAAATAATTTTAAGATGGTCCATGGATTCTCGACCGTAACTTTTAAAGTTCATAAATTATGTAATAAATACAATAAAATAAGTTATTTTCAAATAAGAAAAATGGAGGGGAATGCATGGTATAAAAAAGGATTCATACAGTTATACATAGTCATGCATTTCTCTATATTATATAGACCACTTATTAATTTCATGCATATCCTCATGTTATAAAAAAATGTGAAATATACCTTTCTTGAAAGACAATTATTTAAAAGATTAATAAAAGATAAAATAAAGTAGCCCTTGAACAAGTGATTTTATAAGACATTTACTAAGGGGTCAGGTTGTACAATTTATCTGCAATAATATGGCAGCACACTAATAAAAGGGAAAGAAATAATTTGCTCATTCAATGACTATCTAAGCACACTACTATAATAAAAGATATAAAATAAATTAGCAAATATATAAAATAGAAAATATCAACCCAATAATAGAAAAAAAGCACACAGGTTAGAATACAAACTATTTCATAGAATTATGCAGTTTTATAATAAAAAAAATACATTTAAATTTAGCTAGCATTAAAGGGAAATATACAATACAAGAGCTCTTGGGATAATTGAGGTTATCTCATATCAATTGGGCAGTTCATGAACATTTTCTCTTCTCCAGTTTTAACTGGAAGTTTTAATGGAAGTTAAGCAGCATTTTCTTGAGGTGGAAGCTTCCTTGGTCCATGATCAATTTTGACACATTTTCAGCAGCAGTGGCAGTTTACAATAGGTATGGCCATCTGATGGTATATGTTTCAGGTTGGCCATTTTACCAAGCAGGTAGAGGGCCTTCCCGCTGGTCATATTTAGACCTTCTACTTGCCATTAGAAAAAGATGGTATCAAAATATACAAACTTGTTGAAAATTAAGGTGAGTTTGGCCTCTTGGTATATATAGTTTCACTTAATTCAGCGATAATAAATTTTCAAAATAGTACATTCAGCTGCTAATTCAACTCAATATATTTAAATAATATCTATATTTAGAAAAGCACAAGCAAAGTACAACATAGCACAACAACAACAATTCTTAATACAACAACAATAGCAATTAATAAAATCGGCTCTATATATACCAACACAGCTTACACCAGCACTACCCCACGTTGGTCACTCTAGAACCAAAAATAGATGCAAAAATAAAATCTGTCAACTTATCTGAATATCTGAAAACAGGGATTAGTAATTAATTTCACTTTTAAGATATTCGGATTAGAACTTTTATTTTGTTTTATCAATAATTTAATTAAAAAATAGCTGAGTGGACATCTGTTGTTTATCTTGTGGCAAAATATTTAAGCCACTAATTAATGAATTTTACAAAATGTAACTAATTAAGCCTATTGTTCTCTTCCCAACCCTCATTTACTTTTTATGTAAAATTTGTGGCATGATTTTTATAAATCTAAAAACAACAAAATCATTTATTCTAAATTCTAAATGTGTAAATCTATTTATGGTTAAATATTATTTTACTAAATGAAAACAAATATTACAAATGTAATATTTCTAAAATAATCAGATTTAAACAAAATGACTTTAAACAATGAAACCATTATTTTTATTTATGTTTTAAAATATATTATTGCAGTCTGTGTGTAAATTTACTTATATGATTTACTTTTTAAAATGAATATGTATACTTGCATATACTCACAATTTATAAATTACTAATGTTAGGGTTTTAAAATTATAGATATCATGAGCATTAATACATTCATGATCTAATTTAGATAGGATTTCAGCATATAAGTGGCAGTATGGATACACTATGATAAATTGGGGTTTAAACTAGGGTGTGAGGATAGGAAAGAAGTGAGAGAAGGTAAAACAAAGATTTGTAAAGCAAATCTTACTGTTTCAATGTGCATTTTGAATAAACCTATTAAAACATATATATACACCCATGTATTTTATATCATTTAAAAGTGACAAACTAAAATTTATTATTTTTTGGCAAGTCAAATATGATCAGAAATTACATGCACACACATGTATGTGTGCGTATATATGTCAATTCTATTGCAAATACACCTGGGTCTCATTTTATGCAGTAGATAGGTTCCTCAAAAAATGTGCACAAAAGAAATTGCACAAAAATAAATGTAACTTACCTTTAAAAATGGGGGATAGGTTCCTGTAATTTTTAGAAATTGGCATAAAAGCAAAGCAACAAGGAAAAATTGCTTTAAAATTTGCATTAGGAAATAAATTATGACTAATAAAAAATTTCAAATATTTGAAAAAAATTAATACAAGACAAACTTTTTTTACTTTTTTTATTAACTACAGTATTAATTTTACATTTTTTCATACATATATTAATCATTACCACTAATAGATAATATGCATTGTTTGTGAACTAGTAAAAAATCAGATTTGTGACATAATGTACAACTAGCACCATTTTCAGTCTTGTGCTATGTTAATAGTTTTCTGTTTCTATATTTAAAAAACGAGATCGCAATCAAAACAAAAAAGTTATACATTATCATTATTTTCAGTTTATAAAATCAATAAAATCTTCGTTATTATTTATTTTAAAAATCTAAAGAAATATTTATTTCTGTTAATATCTAATAAAATAAGTTTTAAAAGTTTAAAATTTTTAAATATTTATTGCAATATTTTTATATGTACATATAAATCTATTATTATTTCTTACTCATTAGTATAAGTAGGTTATTAACATAGAGGCTAAAATTCTAAATACAGCTTCAAGGCATATTCATGTTAGCTGCTAATATAGTGTTATATTTTTGAAAAAAAAGTATTTCAAGTCAAAATAAGTTATTAATAATTTAAATTTCTTGATATCTAATAAATATACTGAAATATGAAAGATATTAAGAAGAAACATGAATCGCATAACTTCAAAATCACATTACTTCAAAATCACATTAAAATAATCTGCATAAAATGAGACCCAGGTGTACTAATGTGTATCAGATAGGCACTTATATGTAAAATTTTAATTATTTTTTATGGTTAAATGTCAATTCAAACATATTCACTTATATCAACTCACATGCCTATGTGTTGTCTGGTTTTAAATAAACCTCTATGGACCATATATGTAAATAATAATATAATAAGTTGAATTGTGTATAGTAATTTTGTAAATCACAAATGTAATAATTTTTTTATTGTATGTTAATCAAAATAAGAAGGATTCTAATTGTAAAATCATATACTCATGACCTTAACTTCATTTTTTTATTGTTAATAAACTTTTACTCAATTGTTAAAAATTGTATTCCATAATCTCTTAATCACAAACAGTAATAGAGCTTTTGTTCTCCTGAGCTGGATTCATGAATAATAGGCTGAATATATGAATAGGGATGTATATTAGTACTTTTGGACATCCAGAGATGATCAATCATCATCCTAGTTGGTGAAAAAGAGATTACTCTTTAAAGCCCTTGCACTACATTTTATTTTTCTTTAGTCTTATTAGAAGTTAAGTTTATAGTTGGCCAGTACAAGTGGTCAGAGCATTGGTGATGATCAGAATGTTTTAATGTCTCAGCATTATTGTTTTTCTGATTTTTTATTATTATGTATTTTTATGGATGAGTTGTGCCTCCAAATCAATGGTTAACTAGTTTCCCCAAGCTGGCAATGACTCAATTGTTAACCTGGTCTATAGAAGACCCATTTCCAATCCAGCCACAATATAGACTGTTGATTTTTGTATTGATGTATTTTGATTGATTATTCTAGAGAAAGAATGGTTATTTTGAGTATTACTTATGCTTAGTTTTACTTATTGATAATGCTGATGAATTTATAGTTAATCATGGTAAATTATGCTATTAGTTGCTCTCAGGAGTTAACTTATATAACTGATTTCTAGCTGGCTGATCACAGAGACTTTATGATTTCATGCTGTCTCTAATATATAAGATGATTTCTTATATATTACTAAACATTAATTTAACAATTAATTTAATTTTATTTGAAATATCTTGTTGAATTGGAGTTGATGATGATTTTGCCATCACCCCAGGTCATTCTATATCACCCTCTATCTCCCATCCTGTTACACTACTTATAAATTTACTGCTAAATTGGAAAATGCACATTATCCTCAGGGATAAAAATTCACCTACCTTTATCCCCACAAAATCAATATCTCAAGGTCTCCATTAAGTTGAATTCGATCTATATTTAATAAATCCACTGTTAGCCCAATATAACAGAAAATAACAGGTATCCAAAGCACTAAAACCCAGCAGTATATACCATATATTGCATATATGTATGATATTACTATCTTTCTTGCTTCATCAAAATAGCTTCCCATATTTGAAAAAATTCTACAAGAATATACATCAAAATACCATCTTAAATTTAATTTAAAGAAAACAGTTGCTTGGAATTTAGTTACCAGCAAAACATGTTATAAAAGTTTTTAAGGAAAACAAATTGGATTCCCTGGATTCCCATTTCATCTTGGAACGCATCATATTAGATAAACCATTCAAAACAACTCAATAAAAACGCATTACAAATTACCACTTCCCTTTTTAAAGCCTATCTGTCAGTTTATTCATACATTCAGTTATTTAATCTTCTTGTTATCCCAAAAATCATGTACTAGGTGCCAGTTATCAAATTCATCAAATTATTCATCTCAAATATTTACACATTATGCAACAAATTGCAGTGGGGGAGAAAAATGGTTTCTATATTCATTAAATGTCTCAGCAATCACCCATTCAAAATTGGCTTGGCCTACATATTATGGATACCTTTAACATTCAAAAGGCAGTCAGCATTATAACTACCATATTATGATGATTCTCTGTGCTTCAAGGTCTGTTTTCTGTAACCACTCACCGATAAACATCCACTCACACTGGCTTTTTGCAACACGTTTTTACAGCATACCCATTCAAATAAATATTTATGATAATACTAAATATTCCTACTGGTAATTCTACATCCTTCTTTATATCTACCCACCACCAGATACCCTCTCTTCCATGCTTAGCATTAACAATTCACAACTTCTATAGTACTTTACAAGATCATGGCATGAGCAAATTTCTTTTTTGATTGCCTGCTCCAGATCAACCTTCATGCCTTGCACACTTTGCATTTTCTTCAGTATCGTTGGTTATATGAAAATGTTAATGGCATGTTATAATCTACTCAACAGGGCCATGTAAACACAACACATATTTTATTCTCGTAAACAAGACTCATCAATCATGACTAGCACTTACAGACAATCAAATAGCTCACTATAAACATTATTTAATATTACTAGAAGCCCATTACCCCCATTTATGTGACAACACATTTGCACACTATGCATACTGGTGTAATTATTGCACATTCACTTGCACACAACACCAAAAGACTGCTCTCCACATTTATTAATAAGATAAAACAACTAAGAGAACAGGATAGCAAAATTGCACATACCAACACCCATTCCACTACCTAATCTCTTTTAAAGCAGATGTCAATCTATGAAAAACTAATCCAAGCTCACATCAATAAAGTCAAATAGCAAAGTGAACATTTTATAAATAGTAACAAAAGTGAATTATCCTAGTAGATGGTATTAACTTAGTATTTTCAATGAATGTAATAATCTTCACATCTATACATTAATGTTGAGAAAAGATATCCAGGCCAACCTATCAGCTGAACAAAATGTAAAAAGAATATTGAAAGAACATGAACTTTATTCTTACAATACTTACTTCTCAAATGTTGTATAACATATTTTAGAAAACTCTCACATATATTATTTTTGCACATACATTTTTTTAAAATATGGATTATTAATAGCTTATAAGAACAACTTATGCAGATTACAATGGATTATGTTTGAATACTTATTTAGACATAGGACTTATATTAAGGAAATAGTGTTCTTAGAGAAGAAGAATGGCTTTATATATAAAGCACTATGGACAATGATGCAAAATGAATCTGGACTATTCTGTTTTTTTTTTTTTTTTAAATAATATGCCAATGTAACTTATGCAATCATTTGTATATATAAAACATATAACCCTTTATAAGTCAATAAAGTCTATTGTTGAAACATTATTATCATTATCATCACCATAATAGAAATAAATGATTAATTATGCAATATATATATATATATATATATATATATATATATATATTAATAATTAATCATATATATTTCTATATATATATATATATATATATATATGTCATAACACCATATAAGAAGCAACTTGTGTGAGGTGTTCCTAAAAGCAATCAAATTCAAAAATGAATTACATGAAACAAATTAATATGCTTACACATATAATTTGCAAATCTTATAATACATTTATCATAGTTAGTAAGACCAAGTGATTTCCCAAAATTCCTCATAAATCAAATTCTCATACAAAAAGAAAATGATTATAATTATTTCCTAGAAAAAAAATAAATTTGTTACTGCAGATAAAAAATTACATCATAGCTTGTGAATGTCATATTAACAATTTATGTAAACCATGATAAATTGTGCTGATTTCTGGATTCAAAAGTTCAAGAATTAGTAGCAAGGGCTTTTCCACAAGATTGCATTCTTGTAATGTATGGTGATTAAAGGCAAGAGATATCTCGTGACATAACATACAAAATGTCTATTCTTATGAATGGCTTTCTATTTGATTGCCATGAAACAAGTTATAATGTCTTTGTAACACCATTAAAGGCTTATGTATTCTTTGAGTTGTACACCAGAAAATGTTTCAATTTTGAATCTTCTTCCATTTTCTTTTTAATCAGTAACATAAGATAATCATTAAAAATCCTCTATCTGTGAACTTTTCTTTTTTGTACTGAAATAAGTACGTGTGAAGATAAACATTTCCAAAAAATGCCAGATTCATTAATATTAAACATAACCTTCTTCCTGAATATTAAGTAACTAAGATATAAATTTTGTGGTTGTATTACTTTTTGCTAAAGCTGCTTCTATAATTTTTATATTATGTAAAAATTTATGCTTCTAAAACCTGTGATATCATCCATAACTGCCTTTGAAATCTAAATCTGTGACACTTTCATCTCCCTTATTAATTGCTGTTTGTAATAAGCCATGAAACAATTTCATCACCTCCAAATTGATAAAAAAATAGTGATACTTAATGGCAATTTCACGATTTGATAAATTGGAACAAAAGTATCTCTAGTTTACCATATATGGGATGTATTGATATCATGATTAGTTTTACTTTTTGTTTTCCATTTTTAAATAGAGGTGATAGTAGATGTAGTTAATATCATTGATAAATAGCTATCACAATTTCTTTATTCTTTTTCAGCTGATGTAAAACATCTATTTTGAATTCCAAGTTCAGAGCCTTTTTTGATTGGTGGCAATAGTTTTTGCCATGATTTCAGTTGAAATATCTGGCAATAATCTTTAAAACAATCTGTAAAAAAATTAAGTAGCACTTAAAAAGTGCACACTTTCACAGAAAAAAAGGCAGAGAAAGGGAGAGAAAAGGCAAAGTAAGGCTGCACTTCAAAATTTTTGCATGTTCTTCCACAATTTTTCCCCATTGCCCCAAAAAGACAAGTCCATAATAAAGTTTGTTTATTTTTCTTTTAAATTTATACTTTTATTATTTATATGAAATTATTTAGAATTAAAGAAAGCAAAGCTTAATCTTATTCAACTGTACTTTTATGACCCAAAATACTTTTTTTATTTAATGTCAATGTAAGAGTAGGTAAATTACTACTACCAATGACCTAATTGCAATTAAGTTTAAAAAAAAACAAACTAATTTATTAAAAAGTATCTAATGAACTCTGTAATTGTATTTTGAAATCAATATTTAAGGATTTTTGTTTTTACAATATATATATATATATATATATTGTAAAAACAAAAATCCTGAACTCTTTAATTATGTTACAATATATATATATTGTACAGGCATAAACAAATAGTGCTTCATATACAAACATGCTAGCTTGATTTTTTATGGCATAAGGTGCCATAATTTATTTAATCATGACAGACATTTCCTTGGAAAGATTTAACAATTTTTTAAAAAGTACAGTTTACTGTAATAGCAAAAATATAGACCAATGAAATAAAAATTAGTCATAAATACTCTTCACTTTTTTTCACAAATTTATTAATTGCATAATGCATAAAATAATTTTTTATTGAAAGTTTTTAGATTTACAATAATAACCGATTTGATTAGACTGAAAATAATATTCATAAAGATTTTAATTCAAAGTTGATTGATTGGTTATTTTATTTAATGTACTCAATTTAAAATTTATTACTAATAGTATATGACCAAAATTTAGTTCTAGGTTTGAAATGAATGAAATTTGTATTTTTGTCACTATATATATATATATATCCACAGATGGCATTCTACCAAAAACACCGATCAAGCGTATGTTTTGTTTACATAAACGTCAGAGTAGTATTCACTATCCCTAACTATAATTCCACTTTCAGATCATGATTTTAAGCTATTTGCTATCATCAGTGAAAGACAGGAATAAAGAAACTAGATCTAAACACAAACTCTGAGCATTTATGAAACAATTTCTATTCAGCTTGCAAGCGTGAATTTTTTAGACATGTAATGTTTTCAAACTCAGCATAGCAAACCAGATAGCTATATGGGTCTGATCTCAGTTCAGCATCACCACATAGTAGAAGCCTCTGCAATCTAGATCATTGCAAGAAAGACCTCAAATGTACATTTATGAAAAACAAAAATTCAAGTTAAAAACTTGCTAACGCTTGTATTTAAGTGTTTAGATCTAGTTTCTTTATTCCTGTCTTTCACTGATGATAGCAAATAGCTTGAAATCATGATCTGAAAGTGGAATTATAGTTAGGGATAGTGAATACTACTCTGAAATTTATGTAAACAAAACATACGTTTGATCGGTGTTTTTGGTAGAATGCCATCTGTGGACATAAATACAAGCGTTAGCAAGGTTTTTTAACTTGCATTTTTGTTTTTTATAAATGTACCTTTGAGGTCTTTCTTGCAATGATATAGATTGCAGAGGCTTCTACTATGTGGTGATGCTGAACTGAGATCAGACCCATATAGCTATCTGGTTTGCTATGCTGAGTTTGAAGACATTATGTGTCTAAATAATTCACGCTTGCAAGCTGAATAGAAATTGTTTCATAAACGCTCAGAGTTTGTGTTTAGATCTAGTTTTTTTATTCCTGTCTTTCACTGATGATAGCAAATAGCTTGAAATCATGATCTGAAAGTGGAATTATAGTTAGGGATAGTGAATACTACTCTGACGTTTATGTAAACAAAACATACGCTTGATTGGTGTTTTTGGTAGAACGCCATCTGTGGACATAAATACAAGAGTTAGCAAGTTTTTTAACTTGCATTTTTGTTTTATATATATATATATATATATAAACATTACAAGCATAAAGCTAAACTAGTCAATATAAAATCAAAACTACCCCAAATCTAAAATTAAACTCGACCACCCTAAAAATAATATTAAAACACAACCTAAGGTTTCACTGCTACAAGCAGACTTCTCAAGTGTAAAGAACTACAAAAAAAACTACCCAATATATATACTATTAAAAACTACCCACAAATCCATTCACTTCCCATCCACCCTTAATATTAAAAGAACTCTTAAAAAAGTTAATTGCTTCAGAATAATAAATTTTCAATAATAAAGACTCTTTAATTCTTCTTTTGATTTCATTGCTCTCAAAGAAGACAACCTTAGCTTCATCAAAATCAATACTGTGTCCTGTATCTTTTTCATGGACATACAAAGCAGAACTAAGATATCTATTTTTAACTCTACGTTTGTGAACCTTTATTGTTTCATTTAAACTCAAACTACTCTGACCTATGTAAACTTTCTTACAATAAACAAGAAATAAAATATACTACACCAGGATTAGTCTTTCTATCAAAAACATCTTTTGTATTATTTAATAAATTATTCAATGTAACACCCCTTTTCCAAGCAATTTTCTTATTTCCAAACAATTTACTATTTCTACACACAATTTTATAAGAAGACAATTTAAATGGCAAAGAAATAAAAGCATATTTTTCTTTAACCTTTACATCCTTACAAATATTACTATTAAATAAAATACTTTTAACAAATTTATCAGAGTATCCAACACTCAAATAATCTTTATAAAATTGATATTTCTGAAACAAAGCTACCCCACTAGAATTATTTAATTTAATATTCCTATGACAATAATTCCTTAAAGCAGCTATTTTATGATATACAGACTGATAGCTATCAGGTTTAATTATAGATCTTAATTCTTTACTTTTAACTAAATTACTGTACAATAAACAATTAGTTTCTACATTTCTAATCACCAAAAGATCTAAAAATTTTAACTTACCAAAATCTAACTCCCCTCATTCTAACACAAATTTTATAGAAGGATCAAAACAATTAAACTCATTTACAAATTCCTTCAATTTATCATTCTCAACTACAAATAAACAATCATCAATATATCTGACAAATAATTTTACATATAAACAATTCTTTTTAATAATAATTTCCTCTTCCATAAAACTAATATAAACTGAACATACTAAAGGAGAAATAATATAACCTATTATCTACCCTTCCTTCATCTTATAAAAATTACCTTTATAAGTAAAATACATAAAATCTTCCGATAACAAAAGCAAATCTTTAATCACCTTAATTTTATTTTTTGATAAAGAACTTTTCTTAATCAATACAGACAAAAGAACATCAATACTGCTAAGCTTATTAACAGACTGATACATATTTTCAATATATAAACTTCCAAATACCCAATTACTTTCCATTTTAAAATTATTAATCTTATCAAAAGCCTCAAAAGAAGAAGAAACTGTGTACTGACCAAAATCAACAAATTGTTTTAAAAAATTATTCAAGAATCTAGAAATACCCTCTACAACACTACCTGTAAAATCAAAAATAAATCTTAAAGAAAAACCATCGTTATGAGTTTTAATATTCACAAACATCTTAGCTGATGTAAAATCATTAGGATAGCATTTTAAATAATCTACTCTATTAAAATTTTTTAAATTAACCATTTTCTTCATAATATCTATCAATTTTCTTTTAATCAAATTACCCGAATTTTTATCTAACAACATTTATTTACCATTATTTAATTCTCTATCCATTTTCTCTTTGAATTCATCTCCTTTTATAATAACAAACCTACCAGCTTTGTCTTCATGAGAAATGATTACATCATTAGCAATTAACATATTTTTAAGATGTTTAATCTCAACAGGATTAATAACAAATTTTTCTTTCCTTTTTAAACTTTTATTCAAAATCGATTGAATACCAACTTTCTGCTCATCACTCAAATTATTAGATTCAATAGACGAAATTGTATCAAAAACTATATTTTTTGAATGAAATGGAACAAAATTAGGGCCTTTACCAAGAATATCTAATTCTCTATCATTTAACTTCAAATCTTAAAGATTAACAACTCTATCCTCAGAAACCTTATTCTCATACCCTTTATCACTACAATAAACTTCATTAACTTTCCCAAACAACCACTTTAATTTTCTTTCATATTTTTTACAATAGAAATTTGACCTATTCTGTCTAAATTGTCTCATAAAAAAATTCAAAATTGAATAATTAAAATCTTGCCTCCTTTCTAAATAATATCTATTCCTTTTATATAGATAAATAAATTTATAAAACCTTACAAAAATATCTTTTAAAAAACTGTTCAATATATATGTTTGTAACTTAAAAACTAAATTTTTATTTTGAAGCAACTTTTTATTTCTACTAAAATTAATAACACAGCACCTAGAAATAAAAAGTTGCTTCAAAATAAAAAAATAGTTTTTAAGTTACAAACATATATATTGAATAGTTTTTTAAAAGATATTTTTGTAAGGTTTTATAAATTTATTTATCTATATAAAAGGAATATATATTATTTAGAAAGGAGGCAGGATTTTAATTATTCAACTTTGAATTTTTTTATGAGACAATTTAGACAGAATAGGTCAAATTTCTATTGAAAAAAAATATGAAAGAAAATTAAAGTGGTTGTTTGGGAAAGTTAATGAAGTATATTGTAGTGATAAAGGGTATGAGAATAAGGTTTCTGAGGATAAAGTTGTTAATCTTTCGGATTTGAAGTTAAATAATAGAGAATTAGATATTCTTGGTAAAGGCCCTAATTTTGTTCCATTTCATTCAAAAAATATAGTTTTTGATACAATTTCGTCTATTGAATCTAGTAATTTGAGTGATGAGCAGAAAGTTGGTATTCAATCAATTTTGAATAAAAGTTTAAAAAGGAAAGAAAAATTTGTTATTAATCCTGCTGAGATTAAACATCTTAAAAATAGGTTAATTGCTAATGATGTAATCATTTCTCATGAAGACAAAGCTGATAGGTTTGTTATTATGAAAGGAGATGAATTCAAAGAGAAAATGGATAGAGAATTAAATAATGGTAAATATATGCTGTTAGATAAAAATCCAGGTAATTTGATTAAAAGAAAATTGATAGATATTATGAAGAAAATGGTTAATTTAAAATTTTTTAATAGAGTAGATTATTTAAAATGCTATCCTAATGATTTTACATCAGCTAAGATGTTTGTGAATATTAAAACTCACAAAGATGATTTTCCTTTAAGATTTATTTTTGATTTTACAGGTAGTGTTGTAGAGGGTATTTCTAGATTCTTGAATAATTTTTTAAAACAGTTTGTTGATTTTGGTCAGTACACAGTTTCTTCTTCTTTTGAGGCTTTTGATAAGATTAATAATTTTAAAATGGAAAGTAATTGGGTATTTGGAAGTTTATATACTGAAAATATGTATCAGTCTGTTAATAGGCTTAGCAGTATTGATGTTATTTTGTCTGTATTGATTAAGAAAAGTTCTTTATCAAAAAATAAAATTAAGGTAATTAAAGATTTGCTTTTGTTATTGGAAGATTCTATGTATTTTACTTATAAAGGTAATTTTTATAAGATTAAGGAAGGGTGGATAATAGGTTATATTATTTCTCCTTTAGTATGTTCAGTTTATATTAGTTTTATGGAAGAGAAAATTATTAATAAAAAGAATTGTTTATATGTAAAATTATTTGTCAGATATGTTGATGATTGTTTATTTGTAGTTGAGAATGATAAATTGAAGGAATTTGTAAATGAGTTTAATTGTTTTGATCCTTCTATGAAATTTGTGTTAGAAGGAGGGGGGTTAGATTTTGGTAAGTTAAAATTTTTAGATCTTTTGGTGATTAGAAATATAGAAACTAATTGTTTATTGTGTAGTCATTTAGTTAAAAGTAAAGAATTAAGATCTATAATTAAACCTGATAGCTATCAGTCTGTATCTCATAAAGTAGCTGCTTTAAGGAATTATTGTCATAGGAATATTAAATAAAATAATTCTAGTGGGGTAGCTTTGTTTCAGAAATATCAATTTTATAAAGATTATTTGAGTGTTGGATACTCTGATAAATTTGTTAAAAATATTTTATTTAATAGTAATATTTGTAAGGATGCAAAGGTTAAAGAAAAATATGCTTTTATTTCTTTGCCATTTAAATTGTCTTTTTATAAAATTGTGTGTAAAAATAGTAAATTGTTTGGAAATAAGAAAATTGCTTGGCAAAGGGGTGTTACATTGAATAATTTATTAAATAATACAAAAGAAGTTTTTGATAGAAAGACTATTCCTGGTGTAGTATATTTTATTCCTTGTTTATTTTGTAAGAAGGTTTACATAGGTCAGACTAGTTTGAGTTTAAATGAAAAAATAAAGGTTCACAAAAGTAGAGTTAAAAATAGATATCTTAGTTCTGCTTTGTATGTCCATGAAAAAGATACAGGCCACACTATTGATTTTGATGAAGCTAAGGTTGTCTTCTTTGAGAGAAATGAAATCAAAAAAAGAATTAAAAAGTCTTTATTATTGAAAATTTATTATTCTGAAGCAATTAACTTATTTAAGAGTTCTTTTAATATTAAGGGTGGATGGGAAGTGAATGGATTTGTGGGTAGTTTTTAATAGTATATATATTGGTTAGTTTTTTTGTAGTTCTTTACACTTGAGAAGTCTGCTTGTAGCAGTGAAACCTTAGGTTGTGTTTTAATATTATTTTTATGCTGGTCTGGTTTAATTTTAGATTTGGGGTAGTTTTGATTTGATATATATATATATATATATATATATATATATATATATATATATATATATATATATATATATATATATATATATATATATATATATATATATATATATATAACACCAAAACTGTCTAACATTATACTAGCAAAAATAAAAATGCAAAACCATAAAACAATACAATACTAGCTTAAATTCAAAATTTTACCAAAATCCTTACACAACCATGGTTTCATCTACTACAAATAGACCTTCTCAAGTGAAAATCAACCTAAAGGAAAACATATATATATATATATATATATATATATATATATATATATATATATATATATAAACAAACCTTCCCATAATTCATTCCAAACTCCACCTTCCCTTAATATCAAAAGAAGTCTTCATAAGATTGATCGCCTCAGAATCAAGGAGTTTTATCATCAAAGTCTCCTTTATTCTTCTTATTAACTCATTCTTTTCATAAAAAATAACCGAAGCATTGTCAAACAATATTCTATGACCTGTATTCAATTCATGAATATATAAAGCTGAGTTAAGATACTCATGTTTAACTCTACTTATATGAACCATAACCCTTTCATTAAAGCTAAATTTACTCTGGCCTACATAAAATTTACCACAACTATACGGAATTAGTTGTGGTAAATTTTATGTAGGCCAGAGTAAATTTAGCTTTAATGAAAGGGTTATGGTTCATATAAGTAGAGTTAAACATGAGTATCTTAACTCAGCTTTATATATTCATGAATTGAATACAGGTCATAGAATATTGTTTGATAATGCTTCGGTTATTTTTTATGGAAAGAATGAGTTAAAAAGAAGAATAAAGGAGACTTTGATGATAAAACTCCTTGATTCTGAGGCCATCAATCTTATGAAGACTTCTTTTGATATTAAGGGAAGGTGGAATTTGAAATGAATTATGGGAAGGGTTGTTTGTTTGTATATATATATATATGTTTTCTTTAGGTTGATTTTTACTTGAGAAGGTTTATTTGTAGTAGATGAAACCATGGTTGTGTAAGGATTTTGGTAAAATTTTGAATTTAAGCTAGTATTGTATTGTTTTATGGTTTTGCATTTATATATATATATATTTTACCACCCCCTTCTCCCCTTTGCACCGGCCCCCTATTAAACCGTTCCTAAAAGGGATTGTGAGCTCCAAAACAAACATGATACAGCGTAAAGATTTATTTATTTTTTCTTATATCAATAGTTGTTCATTATCAACACAAGAGGGCGCCGGATACAATGATTTGCTTCACAGTTTAATTTCTTGCATCACCTTACGTCATATCAAAACGATTTTGAAGTCTAATCCCTGCCCATAAGCTCGAACTCCCAGCATGGACCAATAACGGTCACTCAGGGTCGCGATGAAATTGCCTTCAAGACTATTATTCTGGCAAATGACACAATATTAACCAATGGATAGGAAGATCGGTTGATTAGCAGATCGGTCCAAGCATTGGACGGGATCATTGGTTATTTATAACTAATACGAATGTTCGATTGAGGCATCATTAGAATAAACAATTAGACGCTTATAATATCATCCCCCCTTTTATCATGCAGTCCAATAGAATTATTTATACTAGCTCTATTGACATTTACTTATGTTTATTAATAATAGGCCCTCCCAACTCTTAAACCTAGGTTAACTACATAATAAGTAAACATCGTGACTTACGGCACGATGTTTATGAATGAAATTTAAAAGAAATAAAAAAAACAAAAAAAATATAAGAAAGACAAATTTAAAAGTAAAATAATTAATTGCATGAATAAATGCTAATTTTAATAATAATTTCAAAAAAAATATATTTAATTATAGAAAATGATTTGAGGAATGCTCGACTTGTTTAAATTAAAAAAAAATTTATTGATTATAAAAAAATGAAACATTGATTAATAGCTTTATTTGCACGCACATACACGCATTCTCGCACTCGCACAGAAAAGAACATATTATACATAATAAACATGGCTGATAAAATATATTTCCTCCTTTTACATTTTGAAATTAGGTGTGTGTTATAGTTTATCTGCGAAAGGAAATAATAATTAGGATCAAAGTTCATAACTGGAAAAGTCCTAAGATTTCAATATGAGGAACTATGTAGCATCTAATATTTTTTATTTACAAAAGTTGAGATTAAAATAATAAGGTTTAAATATGAGGAATTACGGATCATTTTATATTCGATTTACGGAAGTCGAATTTAATTAATTATGAGATTGCCTTTTAAGTTTACGTAAAGAGTGAATGGAAGCATTATAAAAAAAAAAAATGTTTACCTAGAATTTTGCTTAGTCTTCTGCTGCTTCTAATTTGGTGAGGGTTCGAACCTGATAGATGATGTTTCCATAATACATGGTTATTCATTTCACATAAGTTCAGCGTAGTATGTTTGGATGATTCTTATATATTAAACGGAACAACGTCCTTAGACTGATTGGAGCACTATATTCGGATGGTACTGTTGTTGATCATTCATAGCTGTGGAGATGTTCTGGCGGCGGAGCGTCGATCAATTACTGAAGGGTTTCCTAGCCCATCATGACGATCGACGCTCTAAATGTTAATTTCACAGTGATCATATTGGATAAACCGGATAGCAAAAAAAAAAAAAAAGTTCTAGTTGTAGCTTCCGGAGGAATCTAGGAAAAAACTATAAGCATAAGCATAAATTATTTTTTTTTTTTTTTAGATTTAGATTCATATTTATATGGGTTGGTTATTATCTGAGGATCGAATCTCCACCCAGAGTTCAATATTCTTTTAGTTGTCATTGGGGTCCGTGTCCTACGTAATGTCCACTCAATCCATATGCTTGAGGCAGTCTTAGGTTTAGGCAATCTCATGTTGCAATCTCAGTTAGAAAAATTCATACTTATTCACACCTTTTATGCATACATGTGTGCGTGTTTTAAGAGAACAATTTAACTTACATTAGTTTAAAAGTCGAGCATTTAATCTGTCTCAAAATCACTTTTATAAGCTTTTAACTTTCACTACAGTTATAATTTAAAATAAACCCCTTTTAATTACCCCCGCGGCATATACAAGTAGAAATCATTTATTGAGATTTAAAATGGCATATTAGTAATACTTTATATTTTATTTTTTTAGAGATTATTATTATAGTAGATTATATGAAAGCCTTAAACTATTTAATCAGAAATATTAACATTTTATTTTACCATGTATTTTATAACACATTGAAAGAAAACTACATCTATTTTTTATCATAAGTTGAAAGTGAAAAAAAAAAAAAAATATAGAGTGTTTACATTGCTCGTGTGTGTGCGTATATACCTGTACCGACTTTGTCTCGGTACAATATATATATATATTTACATTTGCAGTAAAGTAATTATTATTTTGGATACATAGAAACAAATTATGAGATTACTGGTTTAAAATTGAACAAATAAATGGTATTTTAAACTTATATTTAGTAATTTTTGATTAGATAATGTTGATTATTAATTACATAGTGCACAAAATTATTTTTGAGTTCTTTTTTTTTACTCAAAATATTGTAATTTAGGAATTATAATGACTACATTTTTATATGAGCAATTTAAAATTAGCATACATAAAATTTATATTCAAAATGATAAAATATTGTGTTTAATGTAAACACTTAAAACTTTATTATTAAGGTAATATGCAGTGTATTTTGTTATTGGATGTCATCAAAGTATATTTTTCATTATGCATTGTACTGAATGAAATTTTATATACATTTTTCTTTTGTAGCATATTATGGATAAAAGTGTATATGTCATAAATGAAAGTGTTGATTGTCTTGAAAGGTTACAGTATAAAAATTATTTAAATACATTAATTAGATTTTAACCCTACAATCAAAATATAATATTTTATGTAGTATTGCTTAACCCTTTCAATGATTATTATTTAATTGGCCGAATGAGTTAAAAATCAAAACTTGTAATTGGCCAACTCACAACTTTAACAAAATCTATTGTTAAAATAGATCACTTTTAATAATATAAATACGTTAGTTTCATTTGTAAAAAGTATATTACTGAATTCTCAGATTACGAAAGCAAACGAAAGTCTTTTCAAAAATAAAATTTGATTTATAATTTAAAAAATATTCAATTTCGGTGAAATAAAAGTAACCGCTATTCAACCAACCAAAAAAGATTGCTGACGCAATCTTTTTTTTTTCACTTTAACGTTACGATCAATATGTAGCAATAAATAAATAATTCTTGGTAATATCTTAACTATTTTTCTAAAATAATTTAATTTTTAGTATTATTTTATCAATAATAATTTGTAATTCAATTCAAATATTGTTTAAAATGTTATAAACATTCGTTTATCATTTTCGTAATAAAAATCAAAACGAACGTAACTTTTTACTTTTTGGAAGCCATTTCCCTTTCTGACAGAAGTGGGACAGCCAATAAGATTCAAGAAAAGTTGGTGAGGAGGCGGTGCTTTGGTTTTGTTTGACATATATGGTCATTTTTATTGATTTTTTACTTGTAAAATAACTCTGAATAGGGCACCATCTTACAGAACTTTTGATTTTCTTTCGAATGACATATAATATGTATACGTGCGATAAAAAGTAGCCGATTTAGAGTGACGTCAAATCTTCTCGTTTTTAGACGAGTCATGCATTTTAAGCGATAATGAATAAACTCAGCACTATAGCATTTTTAGCATGGAATGTCACCATTTTATATTTGGATGATGTGGGGTTATTAAAGTCTATACCTTATGATGTTCATCATTTAAAAAAGTTACTTTAAAAAAAAATCAAAAGTTTTTTTGAAGATCATGATAGCAAATAACCAATTGTAAATCAAAATAATGGATATAAATTAATGATGATCAATATAGCAAGTTTTTGCATAAATGTTCATTAATAACTAGGGTAACATTGTATATATACAAAATAAAATAAATAAAGATAACTCTATATACATAAAACAAATAAATAAATAAAATAACTTTTAACAAGAAAAGTCTTGTGTGAGAAGTTATCCATAATAGCTATAAAATTCCAAAATTAATGGCAAAAACAAAAGAATATTCTTACATTAAACAAAAGTGAATAAAGTTACAAAGGTTAATAAAAAACAACAAAGAATTATAATAAATAAAAATAGGTACATGTAATATGACTATAAAAGTTACAAATATTTTTTTAAAATATAAGAAATAATTAACAAATTCCAAAATTAATTATATATATATATATATAATGTACAATAATTATGTATAAAATATACAGTAAACATTAAAATTATAAAGCTAAACTAGCCAATAAATAATCAAAAATTAACCCGATATCAACCAGACTAGCCAAGAAAATAAACTCTAAAACACCAGCAATGGTTTTATTGCTATTAGCAGAATTGCCAAGTGTAAAAAATTACAAAATAACAACATATTTAAACTAAAACATTATCCACAATTCCACTTACAACCTATCCACCATTAATATTAAAAGAACTTTTAAATAAGTTAATTGTTTCAGAATCATAAATTTTTTAATAATAAATATTTTTTAATTCTTCTTTTAATTTCATTTCTTTCAAAGAAGACAGCCTTAGCTTCATCAAAATCAATACTGTGGCCTGTATCTTTTACATGGATATATAAGGCAGAATTAAGATATTTATTTCTAACCCTACTTTGAGAGAAATTAAATTAAAAAAAAAGAATTAAAGAATCTTTATTGGTAAAAATTTATGATTCTGAAGCAGTTAATTTATTTATAAGTTCTTTTAATTTAAGGGTGGAAGGGAGGTAAGTGGAATTGTGGGTAATGTTTTAGTTTAAATATGTGGTTATTTTATAGTTCTTTACACTTAAGATGTCTGCTTGTAGCAATGAAACCAATGATAGACTTTTAGAGTTTGTTTTCTTGGCTAGTCTGATTGACTTGTGAATTTGGAATAATTTTGAAAATATACAGTGAACAAATATGCTGAATACCAGTTTAATTTACATATTTGGAGTTTAAATGTTATTATAGTGGATTTGAACACAGACTTTCAAGCTCCTATCAATTATCCACTGTATCTTTTACAATGGATACACATGACCAGTGGATATCTAAAGGCACCCTTGAAAGTCAATCTTCAAATTCCATATAAAGGTTAATATAATAAATAATAAAAAGTTACATGCAATACAATAACCAAGGTTTAAAAACATATTTAAAATATAGAATATGTGATAGGAGCAAGATCCAGTGAATTACATAATCTGACATAGTTGTAAGTAAAATATATATAATCACCTTTCAAATTAAAGCTAGTAATGCCAACTGATGCTAAATAAAAATTAACAAAGAACATTTTATGATAAAAAAAGGAATAACAATATATATAAATAATCACTCTATATTTATGAAGCTTAACTGATAATATACAAGAATTATCTTAAATAACATGAAAAGAAATCAATCTGAGACTATTAAGTACTACTACTATAGCTATCATCTTTTTTAATATGCATTGTATTTTAAATTAAAAATAGTAATACTAGTTTAAAATTATCTCCATAGATTTGCATGTGCCTAAAAAATCCAATAAATTCAAACATGAATTCCAGTATTAAAAAAGAGACACGCTGTTTTATTATATATATATATTATAGATTATACAAAAAAAAAACAACTGTAACGGTAAGAAAAGTAGAGCTGCTTTAACCTAACCTAGAGATGCAGATAGAAGGGGTTCGAACCTCATCTACTCCTCTAGATTGCTACTAAGCAACTTACTCCTCGAACCTCACTAGAATTTAATCTTAATGTATGCCCAGTGGTCAGGGAGAGAAGAGACCACAAAAAGGAATTTTTACATATATAATGATCAGATGTACATACGTATGTCACAAAAGAAAAACAATACTAAGTGGTTTTATTTATCGTGAATGAAAGATAACAGAAATTTTTATTATTGACAGTAAAATAATTCACACAATGCTTTATTAATAGCGTCACAGGCTATTTTCACTGCAACTGGATAGACATATATGAAAGATCCATTGAACGTAATGATAAGAACAGACAAAATTTTACGTTATAATTTCTTCTTTAAAATATTCCAGCCAATGGAAGTGTTATGTAAAAAAAATCAAGAGAGAGAGACATGATTCATTAACTCTGTGGTTGGAGAACATAGAAATAAATAGGTGGTCAAACTCAACTAAACACTTTGGACAGGTTAAATCACAACCCTACTTATGATTTAAGAAGAATGATAAAGTGACCCCAGCAGGAATTTCCAGCCATAATTGAAACATTTCTATGAGATTCCTAATAAGTATAAATATACAAGACCATGCACAAAGGCGAGAGCATATAGTGGGCTGTGAGCTCGAGACATAGCAGTTACCAAGAGGTTAACCCAAGACCAGATAGCTCTCTGTCTCTAAACTAGGTTAGAGAGAAAAATGGAACCCGTTCGCTAAACGCGTGACCCGGATTCAGGATCGGAGTTTTTGTGGCTTATGTCCAGTTACGTACATTGAAAGGACTGAGATCGACATGAGATCCAGAACAATTTATTTGTTTTTCAGAAGGTCCAAATGTAGGTATGTTAACCTAAGCAAACTTGGCAAAAGAAGAACTGTAATATATGCTGAGCAGCCCAGTAGATCACCCGAGGCACGATGCCATATAAATATGGTCAACGACCTTTAAATTTAAAAAGAAACCCTCTGCAAAATATAAATATATTAGGAAAGCCCAACTATCACTGAAAATCCGCAGAAAAATAGTAACTTTACCTTTATAAAAATTTGAATTACTAAAACAAAACAAGTGGGCGGATATTTTATTAGTTTAGTTCAAGTTTAATCGACCAACACTGAACCAATGCTATTTAATAATTTTTAATACATATTGTCAAAATGTACTCTCTCTTATTACTAAAATATAAATGCGAACGTTTTATTTCACGCTCTTTAAAATATAACTTTAAATTTGTAACCCTTCATTGACTAAAATATACAGGCATTTGATAAGGATCTTTCTTTTATATATATAAGTTATTTTTTTTATAAATCTTATACTTTCTGAAAAATAAACAAGTAAAAACTCTCGAGGAAAAAAAAAAGAGAAGATTGTGTTTTTATGTTTTTAATTAAAACAGTTTTTATTATTTTCTAAACTTAAAACTTTCATAAGTGAAGAATTTAATATTGTATACTTGGATCTTTAATAAAGAACTCACAATTCTATCTTTTTATAAATATATATTAAATGAATTGTATTTGAGATATGGATGTTTTTCAATGTATTTGACGAACTGGAATTAAATACATATACATAAAAAGACGTGGTAAAATAAATTTGGAATCTAATGATTAAAACTAGTTATGAAAATGAGAGATGGTACATTTAAATAACTACATGATAGTGTAGGTATTCACAAGCATAGGTAGATATAAAGATGTGATAAAAAAACAAAATTTTCATCAAGAAGTTTATTTTGTAGACCTATTTTATCAGAATTAAGAAAAAAAATCATGAAATGTTTGCAATGAAATTTATCATGTATAGTTAAATGAATAAATAAATCAAAAAGAAGATAATATTTAAAAATGTTTGAGATGACAAAAAGCCTAACAAATATAAACAAAATAAAACAAAATTACAATTATTAAAGTGTTATAAAAATTCTTAGCAATAAAAAAATGGACAGAAATTGATGATGTAATTAAAAAAAGAAAAAAATATAGTTTTTTAGAAAGAATATTATCAAAAACAAAATTGAATAAAAAAGATATTACTTGCCTTTTGGCAGATATTATAAAAATATATAAATAGAAAGAAAAAGGTTTTAATCTTTTTTCACATGTGTCTTAAATGTTTGTATAATATTCAAATGAAGTAGTTTTTGACTATAGAGAGACCTTTCAAATCCCAATACAAGATAACGACTTTATAAAGATAACACTGATCATCTTATCATTAACTTAAATTCTTACTTATGTAGATGAATGTGAAGCATCTTGATTTAAGAATGTGAAGTTATTACTCTTTTCACATTTAAATCCACTCTTTCATTTTACAAAATAACTTATGTGAAATCTTGTGATTTACAATAAGTTAATATTAAGATCTTTTTTTAAATAGAAATATATAAAAACTAATGTAATGTTATAATTATTTATTGAGTGCACAGATAATATGTAATTAGAAAGAGAAAGGCTTTAATCTTTTTCCACATGCACCTTAAACATTTGCATAATAGTCAAACAATGCAGTTTTTAACTATAAAGGGACTTCTCAAACCTCAACACAAGATGAGAACTTTATAAAGATATCAGTCTTATCTTTAACCTAAATTCTTACTTATATAGGCCAATCTGAGGCATCTTGATTGGGGAGCATGAAGATATTACTCTCTTCACATTTTAATCAACTTTTTGCTTTCACAAATTATATATATGGAATTCTTATATTGTTATATTTCAATATACATACATGTATTAGAAAACAAACATATAAAAAAGAAAAATAGTAAGTAGTTTATAAAGTAGACCTAAAATAAATGATTAGGCATATAAGTTTAATAGGTTATTTCTGTGGAAAATATTGTGACCACATTTAACTGTCATAATATTGAAAAAAAGCTACATAATGTACACTTTTAGAGAGTAGAATAATTTTATTAGAGAATTTTCATTAAAAATGTTTTAATAAAATCAATAATAATCATTTCAATGTGTTCTTTATAGATATTGTTTATTAATATATTAAAAATTAAAAGAAAAAGTGTGCTAAAAAATTGTTGTTTTTAAAAAAAAATGTTATCTGTTTATCATGAAAAAGTTTGCTGCATAAAGCGTTCTTAATTGAAAACAAATAATAAAGGCTTGGGTTGTTTACTGTTCATTGAAAACTGTACCAGAAAGTGCACTATATTGGGCATATAACTTTTTTTTAACATTTTCACAATGACACAATGTTTATGATTACTATAGCTCATACTGATTGATCATATTGCTGCTTACTGGATTCAAATGTTTTATGTACAATGAATTTGTTGCATAAAAATATAAAAAAAGGGGGGGGATGTTAATAATATAGAAACTGCGTGACAAAGTGTATCTTATGAATTGTTTAGAGAGGTGATGGTGCACATGTGCATTTGATTGTTTAGGATCTAATCTAATATTATTTATTCTTATTATGCTTAGTGTTATAGAATATATATATATATATATATATATATATATATATATATATATATATATGTGTGTGTGTGTGTGTGTGTGTGTTTATTAACTTTTAATATTAATTATAATATAAATTCTAAAAAAATGAATTTCAGATAGCCATGCAAAAGAAAAAAATTTGAATATTTAAAAATGAAATATGAAGTTTGTAAATAAAATAAAATTAAAAATAGTGTTCATTGTGTTACTTATTATAGTTATTTCTAAATTAGGTTGAGAGATAAATAGACATATTTTATTGGAAAAAATATCAACAAGCATTATTAGCAGTAGCTTGCTTAACAAAATTATGTGGTTATTTTCACAAAATGAATTCAGATCCAAAGAAAAAAAAATTACTAGTGCTGAGAAATCTTCATGTAACATACTATAATTTATAATCAAATACTTTGATCAATGGATTATACATTTAAACTTATTTATTGTGATTTAAATTCAAGTTTATAATTGATCAACTTTTGAAAAATGTTGATTTTATAATAATATTTATGGATGCATCAAATCATAAGAAAACTAAATTATTTCTGACATAATTAATTTATTTGATTGCAAATTAAAGATACAAATAATGTTTTTCTATTTTGTATCTCTTCCAGGAACAATTATTGAAATATTAAAAAAAATAATTTAGAAAATGTAGTTGTATCAATTTATGCCAATAGTGCAAATACAAACTTTGGCATTCCATTTAGAAAAGAAACAAATAATGTATATGATAGGCTAAAGAACCATGTTCAAATGTGGAATGTGTAGCACATATAATGCACAAGACTATTCAGTCATAAGTAGGTGACTTCCTACTGATATTGAAAACATTATAATTAAAAAATTGTCATTCATTTTTGTATATTTACAATAAGAGAGAAGCTATTAAAAGAATTTTGCAGAAATTTAGAGGTGGAATATATGCTTTTGTTCAGATATAGTAAAACTATATGACTGGATTTGGACAAGAAATCATTATTTCTGGTGGTAACTGCTCAAGTATTCTGCATAATATTTTGAAGATGTTAGTTCAGAAGACTAATTTATATTTAATGTATAATCAGAGAGCAATATTTTATAGTACTATAACAAGTATTGAAGATAATAAAAATATTAATGGAGGTTGTTCAAAAATGAGTGATTTAAAATTAAAAGAAAGAATGAACATGTATTGTCTACCACTAACTATAGGCATTCAATTAAAAATGTTAAAAAAGAATAGTTGGTTCAAAATAGACTGCTTCATATCCAAAGCCAACAATTTTTAACAAAACTGTATCCATTTGTTTAAAATGAATCAATCTTAAAGCAGTGTTAATTAGCAAAATAGGCAAAAACATTTTGAATGAAGTTTAAAATTTTACGATAAAATGGAGCTACTCAGTGATTTAAAAGAAGAAAAAAAACTTTTGATGTATTATCATATGTAAAAAAAAGTATGTTAATGTTATAAAAATAAGAGCTTGATATGAACAAAAATGCCAAACAAGGAAAGAGATAGAAGTATTTAATCATTTTGATATAAACCATATACCGTTCAGAAATAATAAAAAGTAGTTAGGTTTCATTGTACTTATTTGACCGTATTGGTATTATGGAAAGAGTTTTGTAGTAGAGAATACATTTTGGATTTTAAAAATGCAGAAGAGAAAAGTAAATTTCAAAAAATAAAGATTTATTAGAAAAAAAAACTACTCTGTTAAAAATAAGTGTAAATAATATAATTCCTGTTTAATATTATTCTTTATATAAATAATTATATTTATATAGATTTTTTGATATTGATGCACATAATCGTTTTATATTGAGACTTACTTACCACATTGTTAATGTTTTGTTATTAAAAGTTGTTTTTATTTTTTATTAATTTATCAGAAGTGAGGGGTTCTTTTTTTGTAATTTTTATATCCATAAATGAGTAAAAAAATAGATCAAATATATTTTAAGTATAGACAATTTAATAAAGAAAATGATGTCCTAATGAATGTGTCAGGACTTTTTTTTTTAATTTTTATTTGTTCATGTCTCAAATTCCAGCTTAAAATATCTGATTAGTTTATATTAAAAACTTTATAATTTAAAAATATACAAACCCTAAATCTTATCAGATTAATGTTTTATCATAATTTCATAATACATATTAAAATTATTAACATGTTAATGATTACATTGATTTATGTTATATATAGTGAGGAATGGCATTAGAAAAATTTTAGCTAGCCATTTTGAAAAGTATGCTTTGATCATGATAAAAAAAGAAAGAAATTTTAGCTGATAAGGTATTTAGTAAGTGATAAGAGAAAAGGTTTCATGTTTCCATGAAAAAAAAGTTTGACTGTTAGCTTAAAACAAGTTCAAATAAAAACATTTGAAAATTGCTGCTAATGTTTCAGAATTAATGCATTTATTTTTAGATATATATAGTATTAAGTCCTTAATCTTTCATTGGATTTATTAGAAAATAGTGTATAGACTGTTATTTAGTATATGTAAAACTTAATGGAATTTGATAGAACTGTGCAATATAAAGATATTATTGATTCTAAATATTTTCTATTCGCTTTTATTTGACAATGATTTAATTAGGAAAACAACATATATAATTTATCCAATATATATATATATATATATATATATATATATTGGATATATATATATATATTGTATATATATATATATATTGTAACCATATATTTTAGTATAAAATATATTAATTGATGTAACTAGTATAAAAATTTCTCTTTCTTCTTTTGGTGATTTGATTGGCTTGAGCTGCACTTTGAACAGATTACTCTCTTATATTATTTTGATAAATTTAAATTTGCTTCTTCCCATATGCTAACTCATATCAAAATGTTTAACTTTTTAAAAATCTGACAACACATTAAAATTTGGTAAAATAGTATTAAAAATAATATTTTGTTTTTATCTGTTTAAAATGATCTTAAAAATTATTTCTATTAAATTTACAGAACCATTTATTCAGTTAAAATTAATTATTAAAAATAAATACAGTAATTACGTATGCGTCTCAATGTAAAAAAAAAAAGAGCGCGAATTTAAGGAACATCGTCTGTTAGTTTGCTTTTGGAGGGAGAAAGAAAAGAAAATGGTAAAGGCAAATGGTGTAAATTTGATAAGCTTATTTTAAAATAGTTTATAAATAAACGGATTACCACAAAATTTGCTATAAACGTAAATATAACATAGTGGTAATTAATTATAAGATGAATTGCTAAATTTAAAAGTCTGTTCAAGTCGGCTGGCCAAGTGGATCGAATCACCGGTAATAAATTTTCCAATATTACATTTTTAAAATGTCGGAGCTTCCCAGTTTAAGTTTGAAAGAATTAAATACAAGATTTTGGTATGTTTTGAAATATTTATTATTCTACAATTTGGAAAAATTAAATAAGTATTTTAATTACAGAAGTTTTATGAATATGAAAATTTGTTTTTTAAAAAAGAAGAATTTTAAGTTAAAGTAAAACGTTAAAGTTATCAAAATATTTTAATATTTCCGTTTTTTAATTCTAATAAAATATAATATTGATTGATATTTAACTTTACAATGCCAGTAATATTTGCTAGTTAATTTGTTTAACATTTGGATAATAAACATTCTTCAAATAATTAATCAAAGCTATTTTATAATTGTATCGTTGGTTTGAAATGAATAAATTAATTGCTGTAATTAGTATTCCTGGATTAACGCATGGATAAATAAATACTTGCATGGATGTGATAAACTTGGAACACTTTTGATAGAGAAATGTAGAGATTAATAACTTTATGAAAAACATTTTCATTTAAATTCTGCGTATCATGTTTTAAAATTGTTTCATGTTTAGGGAGCCACGAAAAATCGTTAATCTAATATTGCTTATAATAACTAATCAAATGGATAGAATTGCATGTATGGAATTTAACTACAGTTATAGCTATTACCTCGTATACTTATTATTCTACACATCGTACATGGATTCCACGGATCACATTAGGAGTTATAAAATGCTATACAATCCAATTTGTGATACACACACCTGCTATAATTCATGTATTGAACTATAAATGCTATACATTTAGTTTTATCACACACACACCGTTAAATTTTATGTATTTGATGAATAATATTGTTTAATTTTATCATTATATGAACTTGCATGTGAAGTTCAAAAGTTATATTTATTAAGTTTAAATTAATAGGGGTTGAATAAAATATTTATTCAAGAGAATAGCGCTTGCGGAAAAGCTTAAAAGTACTAAATGAATTCATGAGATGTATCAATCTTTGTGAGATGTTTTGTGAGTCTTTCCAGATTTATATTCCTATGCCAATATTACTTATATTATATTACACATGTTTATTTTAAGCAAGATAAGTAGTACATTAGTTGTCCTGATTAGCGTAACATTTTATTATGCAAGAACCCACATTTGCTAAAGTGTTAGTGTATTCTGAATAGTCAGAAGAACTGAGGAGGATGATTTTGCACTTTAATGTGAAGTAAATAATAATGTTGTTTTAGAATGTTAAAGGGCTTTAATCTGTGCTGGTGGTTAATCCGCAGATTATTTTAATTGCCATTTTTGTATTTTACACACATTCCTGCGCCGGTGGTTAATCCGCGGAATTGTGTGATTATACGTATTACTTTATGAGGGTGTTTAAATACACAAAACGTTTAGTATTATTTAATTCCTACGTGTAGATGAATGCATCCACAGGAATATGTTTTGCTTCACAGATATAAGTTGGGCAAAGTATTTTAGTTAATCTGCTAAATCATCTTCTTCATTTGTAAGCATAATTTATCGGTTAGATTATTAAATGGTAGCAGGACATTCTATTCAAGTACTTCATAATAATTAACTGTTGGTTGATTATTATTTACCGGAACGTAAGTTTAAATTGTCACTTTAATTAATGATTACATTATAGCTAAATCATACAGACATCATATTATTTATTATATTATTATAGGTGTACAGTAGGGATTTATTGAATCTGGAAATGACGTTAAATATTTCATGAGTTTGATGCTGAATTTCGTATAATCTCCTCAATATTCATTATATTAGATTGAAATAAGGTATGATTAGATTTTAAAACTGTACCTATGAGATGTTATTGAAGAAAGTCAATGGAATTATCATTTATTTATTTTATTTGTTTATTTCTATCTTTAATTATCACATTGGAATTAATTATTTATTATTCATAAATTTGTAAATAAAAGTTGATTTTTAATTAACCTTACTGTGCCGTTGCTATGTGTCATTCATAACATCAGAAATCATAAATTTTGGATAGAGCATACATTGAAGAGCATACATTGAATTACATATTATCGTCAACATGATATAAGAGTTTATAAATATTTTTTGAGAAAACATTTGGATGCTTTTCGTCTTTGATAGTTTATGATGAGTAAGGTACAATAAAATCCCATTTACCTTTTCCATCATTGTGGCTTTGCGTAGTTGATTCTAGTATAAAATATAAATTAATCATTAAACTTGTAAACAGATTTACCAAATAATGATATGATTCAATATATTTACTTAACGTTTTTAAATTGTCATTTGTCAGTATAATAAGAGTCTCAATAATATAGTAAACTATATAAAAAGAACTCAAGTATTTATGTTTATTTATTGCAAAGCTTTACCTGGACTAGCATTTGTAGTAAAAATCATATAGATGGTTTAAAATTTCATAATTTTATGTAGTTCCACAAATTACGCCATCTTGTAAATGGTCGGCCATAGGGTCGCATACCATAAAAATCGCAAATTAAGGTTTAAAAAGTAATAACATTGCACTTATAATTTGTTTAATGTATTTATAATACTACTATGATAGTTCTTCGCGGTACACCCTGGCTGCGATTAAATTGAATCATAAAAGTTTATGTTAGATCATTAGTTTGGTCTATGGTAAGTTGCTCCAGATGTTGATTGTGGTCTTTGGTGCATTAAATAGATAGCATGATATGTTTTTTTGGTTACAGCTTTTAATAGCTGACAAGGTGCAGCGGGAATTGATCAGTGATCGAAGTTAAGATTCTTATCGCACTTATGTTATGTAGTGGGGACCACACAATTAACGGTTACAATTTTTAGTGCTGCAATGTGTTCGGCATGATAGGTAGTTGAGAGGGCAATTTACGGTTACAATATATATATATATGCATATATAATTTCATATTTGTGCATATGTAATACTTAAATGTAAACATATTTTAGATTAATACGTATAAACCACTGATTGCAATTAATATTAGCATTAGACTGATATTTTGAATAGATCATATCAGAAATCATCAGAGTAATAGATAATCACCGGTTTATTCAGCTGAAACATCAATGCAATGCTAATATTAGCAGTAAGGTATATATGCAAACTTTAAACTATTGTCATAAGCTTTAACCTAATGTTAGATTAAACATAAAGAATTTAGATCATTTATCCAAAAAAAAAACTGAAATATATGTTTATATCTTTTCATATAAATCTTTACTCTAAATTATTTATGAATACACATATAAATCTGCTCAAATTTACAGACACACATATTTTAAGATAAAATTTTTACATGCAATTTTTGATTAAAAAACACTATGAATATGGCTGAAATTTATTTTAGATAGTAATAGTGTATACATTTAAATTAATATCAAATTTTTCTATTGCTTTAATACATTTAATTTCTCTTGAAAGAACAGTGATTGACTATGTTTCTCCATTTTGTATTTGAAAGATAACCAGAAACTTCTTTATTCAACCACATAGCAGTATTTGCTGTGACAATAGAATAATGAGTAAATGATATTTTGGTGTGATCATAGTATATCATTCTTTAGACCTATACACTGTTAGAAAAATGTAAGCTTTGATAAATATGAATTATAATCCCACTATATTTGATAGAGCAAGGTGTGGTTGGATTTAAAATACACAGTCAACAAATGAAGCAGAACAGCAAAACTTTAAATAAATTTTATTAAAACAGGAAAAACTCTTTATCATGTTATGTTTATTGGCTTAAGTTAAATTTTATGTGTATATAATTTTTGATTCAAAAATCATATTCAAATGCACATTTGCATATTCACATATATATAGAAAATACAATAATTATATGTAAATAACAGAAGAATAAATGAAATAAATAAATAATAATTCAGAAAATTTTATAGACTTAAAAAAGTCAATAAAATATTTATAATGGTAAAAAAGAAAAAAAAAACTACTTAAATGTATTCATGTACTGTTTTTTAAACAGGCTATTAATTAATAAAAATATATTTAAACAATCCAATTAAATGAAAATTATTAAGACAATTTATAAAACATATTTTGATAATTAATATTGCCTAAAAAGATTAATTAAAGAAAAGTGAAACAAGAAAATTTATGACTTACATTTACTTGAAGAAATTTTATATTGTATATATGGTAGAAAATATGATAATAAAAGTTTCATTTTTTTTAAAATGACACTTTAAAAATTGTGATCTTTGAACAAAAAATATTGATTTAGAAATAAATGAACATTAGATATTCATCACCATTATTTTTAAATGCTTTTATTAAAGTTAAAAAATCTGTTTGTTTGTTTGTTTGTTTATTTGTTAATTCACTAGAGGGTGGGAAGCACAATATAGTTTTGATAAGCAATTTTTTTTTTTAAAATTCCAATCAAAGTAAAAATGTCATAACACTTTTCACTTAAAAAATTTTCATATTTTTAATCATTTATTTACATACACCCCCACACATACATATATATATATTAGGTACACATACTAAATATGATATATACTTAAGAGATATACATTTTGATTTACAGCAAAAATATCTAGTGATTATATGTATACCAATTATAAGTGACATTCAATTTAAAGTAAGATATAGTTTTTACATTTTTATTTACTGTGCCAATAGTAAAAACTTAAAAATAGTAAAGGTAAAAAATTACTATTTTTATTGATTGTGCACTAAAAAGAAAAAAAAGTTTTTTTAACCATAATTGGGTATTTTAGATTTAACTTGAAATAAAAGTATGGGAAAGTTCAGATATTAATAAAGTCAATCCCTTGTTATAAAAATAGGAATTGACTTAATTAATTTCTGGATCCCATGCTTTTATTTCAAGTTAATTCTAAAAACCTCAATTATGGTTGAAGAAACATTTTTTTCTTTTTAATGCAGAGTTAATAAAAGCATTTAATATACACTTTTTTTATCTCTTATTAGTGATGGTATAGTTGAGCACAAATGTTTCATGTAGAATTGTAAACATTTTGCTTTTATTTTTGAGACCATAGTTATGAATAAAGCTAATAGCAGACCTCATTTTTAACAATTCAATATTGTTATGAGTTTTCCATGTAATTTGGAGACAACACATATGTTAGTTACTTCAAGATGGCAGATATAAAAGTTAATAAATATTAAAAGATTACCCTCTTAAAATTTCTATTATGCATGGAATTGGAAAGTCTTTGCTATATATTTCAAGTTTGAATATATATATATATATATATATATATATATATATATATTCAAACTTGAAATATATAGTATATATATATATATATATATATATATATATATATATATACTGTTTATACCAAACTCATTTATTTTTCTATCTTAATATAAACTGAGCAGTGATTGTATTTATGTGTATTGGAGATGGTGATCTGTGCCAACCGATGAGTGCTGGTTCAGCACAAAATGCATATATTGGAGATCATTTATTTTTTTCACATGTATGTGATCATGCATATCAGTTGTATAAGATGAATCGTATAGCCATGGGGAGTTTGAAAACCAGAATTCAAGTCCCTTATATAAATATATTAAACATAGCATGCATAGAAACATGCTGTGACTTATTTTCTAACAATCCAACTTTTTTTATAAATGATTGGGTTTCATATCTTGCTGCCTTTAAGTATACATTTGCTATAATATTTTGACTGACTTAATAATGTTCCAATATTATGTTTTTGGATTCTTGTATTTTAGAATAATGAATTGATTATGAAGATTCTTTTGATGTTTGAAATAAATTGTGTATTTTATTTATTTAGAATCTTTCCCTTCTTTCTAATAAATAAGAATAATATTTGATTATATCAGAATAAATAAAACTTTTTTTTTACTATTATTATTTTATTTATTGAAGTTATTTTTTATTTTTTTTATTTTAATAATTTACTTTTTCTGATTGAATTTATATGTATTTTCACACAAATATATACATACTTTTAATGTCGATTCTACTTACATATTACATGATTAATGATGTACTATCTTTAATTATAGTTCTTCTAATTGTACATTACTTAATTATACACATTATTTATGTGTGTAATATATATGTGAGTGCATATAGTTTACAAACTTTATTATGATTAATTTATTTTGAACTCATATAAAGCTCATTATGATTGAGTTTTAAGTCTTATCAATATATACAGATCACAGATTTTAATGACATAATAATTCTATTAAAATTAAAACGTAGTTCTAATATTGGAATTTTAAAATAAATTATATTATTGAAGTTGCAAGCAAGAGTAAACTATCAATTTATAATCTTACAATATCCTGCTAGTTAATTATATACAGCTAACTTCAGGAGGGAGAGGGACTTTGCATATATATATATATATATATATATATATATATATATATATATATATATATATATATATATATATATATATATATATATATATATGTAATCTTGTAGAAGGAATTTACACTTCGTCCATAAGCACATGTGTGAAGAGTAATTTTCTTCCAAAGATCTTCATATATATATATAAAACCAATCATATTTCAGATTTACAACATGCTTCTCAATTACAATTTATCATATCATGAACTATCTTATGTGATAAAAATTTCAGACCATTCTTTTCACTATAGAAACATTTTACAATCAGATGATTTGGGGTTTGAAACACCCACATATCCACACTAAAATTTGTAGACAAGAGATTGTAATCTAGGAGTGCAGTAAATATAAAATTTGATTGGTAACATATTTTTTAGGTGCAATAGTCAATTGATGCATATTTGCAGTCATCTTGCATTACTCAATTGATTAGTTTATTTCATTTTCAACTTTGAAATTTTTCATTACAAAATATTTGTAAAATCTTGATATATGAGATTAATGTTTGATTGCATTAAAAGAGACTTTGTTTATATCTAAACCTGATTTAAAGTTTAACTTTGATAATATTACTGATGAAACTTTCCAACTTTTAAAAGTGAAATTAATATGCAAAAATGGTCATTTTATATGTATTGTTAATTTGATAAAGAAATTGTGATTGGTAACATATAGGGACTTAGTCAGTTCAATTTTATTGATATTCAGTTTTCTGCATTCTATTGACTAGTTTACTCCATTTTTTGAATTTCTAGCTTGCCTTCTCAATGGCACACCAGCATGTTTCATTCATCCATCTCAGATGACATCTGTTTATAGATTTTTTACAATCTCTTAGAATCTAATTTAAGGTTTAAACTGTTTAACTATTACCTTCTCTTTTAGTAATGAGTCTAGAGAATTTTTTTAAATGTTTATCTTCCTGCAAGCAGATATTACAAACTCATGAAAAAAATGGGACCCAATTTTCATCTAACTATCTATGATTATAAATAGGTTATAACTGAGCTATTATAAAAATAAGAGTGAATAATTAAATAAACAAACAATATTACAACAGCAAATGTGACATTGACAAAGTTCCTATTTCAATGTATAATATTTAATTAATAATCAGAAAATAAATTCTTTGCAACAGCTATATAAAAATCAAATTTTTTAATACACATAAAAATACTTTTTCATTACCTGATTTGGTGACCTTTTCAAATGGTAATAATCAGGTGCTGAAAAAGGCTTTTTATGTATACTAAAAATAATTGATGTTTACATAGGTGTTGTAAAGAATTTATTATTTTCTGGAAGAACAATATAACGATATTTATTCTTTTCCAATTTTGTTAATATTTAATTACTCATCTTTTTAAACCGTATAAAACTCTAGTCTCTTAAACAAATAACAGTTATACCATTACATATTGTTATACAAGTATTTTTAATAATAAATAAATAACACAACAATTTTACATTTATTATATACTTTTATTCTACATATAATAGAACACAAATTACAAGTAGACAAAAATGGAACTATCTTTTCATCTGCTTATCTAAGATAATAAATAACTATAGTTGAGACCTTACAACAATACAAGTTATAGATTATTTGTCATCTTAGGTGGGTAGATAAAAATAGACTTCATTCTGTGGTGTGTTTATAATTTGTGCTCTATACTACTAGTGTCGTGATGGGTATAGTAAATGCTATTTGTTGTGTTATATATTTCTTAATAATGATGTCTGTGCAGTATTATACATTAGTGTGTTTTATACCTTCCTACATGCCTGCCTGACTATCTGCCTTACCACCTACATACTACCTATATATCTATATTATACATAAACGCACATATTAAGATAATAATAATTTTACTCATGTAATAAGATCAATATCTTTTAATCTAGTTTAGTATATATATATATATATATATATATATATATACTATATTTTATTATATATATATATATATATATATATATATATATATATATATATATATATATAATCAAAACTAACCCCAAATCCAAAATTAAACAAGAGCAGCATAAAAATAATATTAAAACACAACCTAAGGTTTCACTGCTACAAGCAGACTTCTCAAGTGTAAAGAACTACAAAAACTACACAATATATATATAATATTAAAAACTACCCACAAATCCATTCACTTCCCATCCACCCTTAATATTAAAAGAACTCTTAAATAAGTTAATTGCTTCAGAATAAAAAAAATCAATAATAAAGACTCTTTAATTTTACTTTTGATTTCATTTCTCTCAAAGAAGACAACCTTAGCTTCATCAAAATCAATAGTGTGGCCTGTATCTTTTTCATGGACATAGAAAGCAGAACTAAGATATCTATTTTTAACTCTACTTTTATGAATCTTTAATCTTTCATTTAAACTCAAACTACTCTGACCTATGTAAACCTTCTTACTAAATAAACAAGGAATAAAATATACTACACCAGGAATAGTCTTTCTATCAAAAACTTCTTTTGTATTATTTAATAAATTATTCAATGTAACACCCCTTTTCCAAGCAATTTTTTTATTTCCAAACAATTTACTATTTCCACACACAATTTTATAAGAAGACAATTTAAATGGTAAAGAAATAAAATCATGTTTTTCTTTAACCTTTACATCCTTACAAATATTACTATTAAATAAAATACTTTTAACAAATTTATCAGAGTATCCAACACTCAAGTAATCTTTATAAAATTGATATTTCTGAAACAAAGCTACCCCACTAGAATTATTTAATTTAATATTCCTATGACAATAATTCCTTAAAGCAGCTACTTTATGAGATACAGACTGATAGCTATCAGGTTTAATTATAGATCTTAATTCTTTACTTTTAACTAAATGGCTGCACAAAAAACAATTAGTTTCTACATTTCTAATCACCAAAAGATCTAAAAATTTTAACTTACCAAAATCTAACTCCCCTCATTCTAACACAAATTTTATAGAAGGATCAAAACAATTAAACTCATTTACAAATTCCTTCAATTTATCATTCTCAACTACAAATAAACAATCATCAACATATCTGACAAATAATTTTACATATAAACAATTCTTTTTAATAATAATTTCCTCTTCCATAAAACTAATATAAACTGAACATACTAAAGGAGAAATAATATAACCTATTATCCACCCTTCCTTAATCTTATAAAAATTACCTTTATAAGTAAAATACATAGAATCTTCCAATAACAAAAGCAAGTCTTTAATTACCTTAATTTTATTTTTTGATAAAGAACTTTTCTTAATCAATACAGACAAAAGAACATCAATACTGCTTAACCTATTAACAGACTGATACATATTTTCAATATCTAAACTTCCAAATACCCAATTACTTTCCATTTTAAAATTATTAATCTTATCAAAAGCCTCAAAAGAAGAAGAAACTGTGTACTGACCAAAATCAACAAATTGTTTTAAAAAATTATTCAAGAATCTAGAAATACCCTCTACAACACTACCTGTAAAATCAAAAATAAATCTTAAAGGAAAACCATCTTTATGAGTTTTAATATTCACAAACATCTTAGCTGATGTAAAATCATTAGGATGGCATTTTAAATAATCTACTCTATTAAAAATTTTTAAATTAACCATTTTCTTCATAATATCTATCAATTTTCTTTTAATCAAATTACCTGGATTTTTATCTAACAACATATATTTACCATTATTTAATTCTCTATCCATTTTCTCTTTGAATTCATCTCCTTTCATAATAACAAACCTACCAGCTTTGTCTTCATGAGAAATGATTACATCATTAGCAATTAACCTATTTTTAAGATGTTTAATCTCAGCAGGATTAATAACAATTTTTTTTTACCTTTTTAAACTTTTATTCAAAATCGATTGAATACCAACTTTCTGCTCATCACTCAAATTACTAGATTCAATAGACGAAATTGTATCAAAAACTATATTTTTTGAATGAAATAAAACAAAATTAGGGCCTTTACCAAGAATATCTAATAAGATTTCTGAGGATAGATTTGTTAATCTTTCAGATTTGAAGTTAAATGATAGAGAATTAGATATTCTTGGTAAAGGCCCTAATTTTGTTCCATTTCATTCAAAAAATATAGTTCTTGATACAATTTCATCTATTGAATCTAGTAATTTGAGTAATGAGCAGAGAGTTGGTATTCAATCGATTTTGAATACAAGTTTAAAAAGGAAAAAAAAATGTTATTAATCCTGCTGAGATTAAACATCTTAAAAATAGTTTAATTGCTAATGATGTAATCATTTCTCATGAAAACAAAGCTGGTAGATTTGTTATTATGAAAGGAGATGAATTCAAAGAGAAAATGGATAGAGAATTAAATAATGGTAAATATATGTTGTTAGATAAAAATCCAGGTAATTTGATTAAAAGAAAATTGATAGATATTATGAAGAAAATGGTTAATTTAAAATTTTTTAATAGAGTAGATTATTTAAAATGCTATCCTAATGATTTTGCATCAGCTAAGATGTTTGTGAACATTAAAACTCATAAAGATGGTTTTCCTTTAAGATTTATTTTTGATTTTACAGGTAGTGTTGTAGAGGATATTTCTAGATTCTTGAATAATTTTTTAAAACAATTTGTTGATTTTGGTCAGTATACAGTTTCTTCTTCTTTTGAGGCTTTTGATAAGATTAATAATTTTAAAATGGAAAGTAATTGAGTATTTGGAAGTTTAGATATTGAAAATATGTATTAGTCTGTTAATAGGTTAAGCAGTATTGATGTTCTTTTGTCTGTATTGATTAAGAAAAGTTCTTTATCAAAAAATAAAATTAAGGTAATTAAAGATTTGCTTTTGTTATTGGAAGATTCTATGTATTTTACTTATAAAGGTAATTTTTATAAGATTAAGGAAGGGTGGATAATAGGTTATATTATTTCTCCTTTAGTATGTTCAGTTTATATTAGTTTTATGGAAGAGGAAATTATTATTAAAAAAGAATTGTTTATATGTAAAATTATTTGTCAGATATCCTTGATGATTGTTTATTTGTAGTTGAGAATGATAATTTGAAGGAATTTGTAAATGAGTTTAATTTTTTTGATCCTTCTATAAAATTTGTGTTAGAAGGAGGGGGGTTAGATTTTGGTAAGTTAAAATTTTTAGATCTTTTGGTGATTAGAAATGTAGAAACTAATTGTTTATTGTACAGCCATTTAGTTAAAAGTAAAGAAGTAAGATCTATAATTAAACCTGATAGCTATCAGTCTGTATCTCATAAAGTAGCTGCTTTAAGGAATTATTGTCATAGGAATATTAAATTAAATAATTCTAGTGGGGTAGCTTTGTTTCAGAAATATCAATTTTATAAAGATTACTTAAGTGTTGGATACTCTGATAAATTTGTTAAAAGTATTTTATTTAATAGTAATATTTGTAAGGATGTAAAGGTTAAAAAAAAACATGATTTTATTTCTTTGCCATTTAAATTGTCTTCTTATAAAATTGTGTGTGGAAATAGTAAATTGTTTGGAAATAAGAAAATTGCTTGAAAAAGGGAGGTTACATTGAATAATTTATTAAATAATACAAAAGTTTTTGATAGAAAGACTATTCCTGGTGTAGTATATTTTATTCCTTGTTTATCTTGTAAGAAGGTTTACATAAATCAGAGTAGTTTGAGTTTAAATGAAAGATTAAAGATTCATAAAAGTAGGGTTAAAAATAGATAGCTTAGTTCTGCTTTGTATATCCATGAAAAAGATACAGGCCACACTATTGATTTTGATGAAGCTAAGGTTGTCTTCTTTGAGAGTAATGAAATCAAAAGAAGAATTGAAGAGTCTTTATTATTGAAAATTTATTATTCTGAAGCAATTAAATTATTTAAGAGTTATTTTAATATTAAGGGTGGATGGGAAGTGAATGGATTTGTGGGTAGTTTTTATTATTATATATATTGTGTAGTTTTTGTAGTTCTTTACACTTGAGAAGTCTTCTTGTAGCAGTGAAACCTTAGGTTGTGTTTTAATATTATTTTTATGCTGGTCTTGTTTAATTTTGGATTTGGGGTAGTTTTAATTATGTATTGACTAGTTTAGCTTTATGCTTGTAATATATATATATATATATATATATATATATATATATATATATATATATATATATATATATATATATATATATATATATATATATATATATATATATATATATAACAAACTAACCAAAAGAAATACATATAAAAACAAAAAAAAAGACTTATAAATCCAATAAATAATATTATATTTCAACCAGAGGAGTGGTTTCTGATGAAAACCAGTCCTCTGGTTGAAATATAATATTATTTATTGGATTTATAAGTCTTTTTTGGTTTATATATATATATATTACTTTATCATCATCATCATTATAATAATTACAACAATGATAATCACATCAACAACAACCACAAGACTTGCAGCTTACTAAATTTAATAGAAGTTCTCAAATTAAAACAAAATAATATAAATAAAAATCATCCAAATAAGGTTCTGGATTTAATTCTACATAATGATGCATATGAAATCGTATACAAATTATCATCAGTAATAATATTACCTAGAGGTATATATCATTCACCATTGGAAATATTATTAGATCTAATGTACAAAAAAAAAATAAAAAATACAGATTGCAAAAAGATTTTAGGAAAGGTAACTACAATAAAATATATGATACTTTTAAAACTATAATTGGGATTTCTTAAACATTATTAATGATATAGATATTGGTACTGAAAAATTTCTGATGACCATTTATAATATTATCAATCAAATTATACCAAACACTATTAAAGAAATGAAATTTTCCTTTCTGGTTTACCACAGAACTTTAACATATTAGAAGAAAAAAAACCATATCTACAGAAACTTTATTAAAACAAAAAATATAATTTATTATAACAATGTAATAAATCTAAAAAAAGTTATAACAAGGAAAAAAATACAAGATTATAATAATCATATTAAAAAAGTTGAAAATAGATTTTAAATATCAACCTAAGGCACTTTGGGATTTTAATAAACATATCTATCAATGTAACACAAAAATATATGGCATTGACATGTAATTATGATTGTATAACACTAAATGAATTCTATCAACATTTTGAAAAATATTACAATAACAAGATAAATACAAATGAAACAACTAATGAGAATAACAAAACTGTTTTTGATAATTTATTAAAAATATATAGTTTTCTCAATAAAAAATATAAATCAGCAATGTATTGAAAGAGCAACAAAAAAAAAAAAACCTAAAAATAAAAACAAATATAATTTATATAAAACTCCAGCATTAATTGTAAAAGGATGTTGTAAATTAATAGCTCCTTCAATCCAAACGTTATTGCAGACATCATTAGACAAAGAGATTTAAGGATTTAAAAATAACTAGAATTGTTCCTATTTATAAAAAAGGTGCAAAAGATGATTCAAAAAATTATAGAGCAATATCAATTTTATCAATCTTTTCTAAAATTTTTGAAAATAGTTTTTATTCAAAAATAAAAATGACATTAATAAGATAATACCCAAACCTCAACATGGTTTTGTACTAAAAAGATCAGCCATTACTAATCTTATAACAATTCAAGATCATATAGAACATGTCTGAGATGCTGAGAAAAGAATTGATGTCATATATCTAGACCTGACAGCTGTTTTTGATTTAGTCTCTCAAAATATTAATAGAAAAAATGATTAAAGTGAATGTAAATATAAAAGCAATTAACTGGATAGCTTTTTACTTAAAAGATCATGAGATTTATATTTATCTTATTAATGGATCTATTGAATTAATGAATATCAATCAAGGTATACCTCAAAGAGAGTCTTGGCACCATTTTTATTTAATATTTTTATCACAGATATAGATCAAAATCTAAAGTACTCAGAAATTTTATCAAATACTGATGCTAATAAGATATTTAAGGTAATAAGTGATCTATGTGTTATGATTAAATTACATGATAATATAAATAGTTTTGTAACATGGTGAATTAATAACAGTATGAAAATAAATGTTGGAAATGTTGTGTTATATCATATACCATAAACTCTACAATGTTTAATACAAATTATTATATAGGTAACAAATAATTATAAAAAAAAAATCTCACAAGGATTTTGGAGTAAATTTTGACAGTATAATTCCTACAAAATACAATACAAAGAAATACAAAAAAAAGAGTTGAAATCTACAGTAAGAATATAAATAAATGGTAAAAACTTCTCCATAGAAACAAAAATTATATTATTTAAAGTGCTAATACTGCTGCCTGTGATACACTTTCAATCAGAACTATGAAATAGAAACAATATTACAATGGTAAACATGCTATATTAAATATTTAATAATATATAAATGCAAATCAGAAGTATTATCTTTCACTTATAAAACAGAAACAATTAAAATATCTGCTATTATTATATAATATTATACATAAGAACTTATGCTTATCAAATTGTGTAACTAAAATTAAATTTAAGGAATTAATAAGAAACATGAGTTATCATGAGAAAATAGAAATAAAAACTACTAAAAGTTTGTATTTATAACATTACTTTTCAAAAAATAAGCAAGTTATACAATATTATTGATAATAAATTAGAAATAGACATTTTATCTGTAGATAATGAAATCTATATTTTTTATTAATTGCATGCCTGTTATATTATTATTACACTATCTGCCACTTTAGCATTTCTGTATATATGTATATATTTAGATTATGGTTTGTATATTTCAAACTGTATGAAAGATGTAAATAAACTAAAGTAAATTGCTGCTACTGCTATTGCTACTGCTACTGCTGCTGCTACTATTACTACTACTACTACTACTACTACTACTGCTGCTGCTACTGCTACTGCTACTACTACTACTATTACTACTACTACTACTACTACTACTACTACTACTACTATTATTATTATTATTATTATTATTATTATTATTATTATTATTATTATTCAATAATATACTTTATTGTCCACAAATGTTACATGATATTTACATGCATAGGCCTTGGTTACAGTGGCATAATGATTTTTACCGATTTGGTTTGACTAAGATTTTCATCACTAATTACATAGGTATAAAAGTGTTGAATAGGGGTCTACATACCCTATTCAATTGCAATACTTTAGAAATCCTGGGTTTACATGGTAGATTTTTTCACATTATATTTTTTTATTGCTATCATTGTTTAATTTTTACTGTTATTTGGTCTGATCTTGTCATTTGTTAGTATCCCTCCTTCCATCTCTTGTTAATATTATGTTATTGTCTTTGTTCATTGGTCAAAAGTCTTATTCATTTGCTCAGCTGTGTGAGAATCCACATTTTATATTGTCCTTTTAATTTCTTGTTCATTGTTGGTTTTGTTTAAATAGGCTGTGCTTATATATTGGCTAGTTTTGCATACTTTTATAAATTTTCTTGTAATTTTAATAGTGACCAGATGGCCACATAGATATATGGATGTGCAATCTATGCATCTCTATTCCTTATTTGTTATAGCTTGTTCCTAAAATGTTGCTGGATGCTATCTGGTATTATTTCCCAGGCTGAATATACATCGTGTGCACCAAAATGCATAAAAAGTCCAAAGATTGCTGCTCATGCTGTAGGAGTTGTCTGCTTGGGTATAAAATCTGTTAGCTGTTGCATAGTTTGTCTTGTTTTATATTGATTTAGTATATTGTACAATTGTAAAATATGTGTTGTTGTGTTTCTTCAACAGTATGGCATAGGTTGTAGAATGGGTTCATTGACCTATAAAGATGGAAGTATTGTAAGAAATAGGATTTTGGTAGTGTAAATAGATTTATCTTGATCAAGAAGTTTAAAAACTTTGGTTCCATTGACCATTTTCTGGAGTTTTTAAGAAGTTGCTCATTATTTGCACCCAGAATTGGGCTAAAGGTTTGGTTGTTTGTGGCTGGGTTCATCAACTCATATGTCTACCAATATGTGTATTTGCTATCAAAGATAAGTGTTGTAGTTCCAGCATTGATTTGTGCTGAGTGTGCTTATGTTTTGCTTAGGTTGAATTGTAGTTTGTGCATGTGTGTGTAATTTTGTAGTATTCTTTCTAATATTGGCATTTCTTTATGCAATGTTAAAAGCACAGTCACACCATCCATGTATGCAATACATGGAATAGGTTGGTCAGTTTGTGCTATTAATATTTCTGATAACTCATTTTCAATCTGTTTTAGGAATGAATTTATATATATATAATAAATAGAAGTGCACTGAGTGGGAATCTTTGTGAAATTGATGGTATGGGATTAAACACTGTTGTGTTCCTGCCACTAAGTTTGTGGTGTATCTCTCAGTTAAAAAGAAATTGGTAATGATATATAGAAGGGTGGATGGAATTTCTGAATTTGAAAGCATGTTCATTAATACATCTTTTGCAACAGAATCAAATGCTGCCTGTATACCCAGTTAAATTGGGGCATACTTTTTATCTTGCTGCACTGTACTTTGTATCATTTTAAATATCCCTTTTTGTGTACTGTATGCTTGATATTAGGGACAGTCTGTATGTTTATATTTTATCTTTGATTACCTTTTCCAATAATTTAATTGCCAATGGACCCATGGAAATAGGTTGAAGGTTGTTGAGATTTAAAATGATTATTTTTTTGTTAAATGCCATTAATGCTATAGGATTTAGTCCTCTAGTATTGTGTATTTTTTGTGATAACAAGTTAGCAAGATTACAAAGATACTCTAAGGTAAATTTGACTTAAATATGAAAATACAAATGCCAGTATGCCATTGGTTCCATGGTGGCAGCTGTTGGGAATTTTTTAAGCTTTTCAACAAATTGTTGGATCTGAAAGGAATATCTGCTTCAGGTGTTCCAAATTCATCAGTAATTGGTGTGTATTGTTTATATGTTTGGAGCTTTTGCATGAAATGTTAGTATATAGGGTACAATATATTCTGCCCTGCATAGATGTTGCCATTTATCTCAATTACCATGGGCACTTTTCTGGTTAATGGATAGTCCAATGCCCAGTGAATATATCAGCATGTCCATATGTGTTGTTGGGTGAGACTGTTTTTTTCTGTGGCAAGGCATTCTTTTAATTGTTTACATATATAGCAGTATAGCTTTCTTAGTTTTTGTATGTATTGGTGGGCTTTGTGCATGGGTCTGGCAATGGTGATTTTCTTGTGGATATTGTCTGCTAGTGCCATTAATCAGAAGGGTGAGGGTATTTTGTCATATGACATATGTTGAAGGATAGTACATTGATGAATGGCTAGTATTTTTGAATTGGAACTTGTGGTATATTGTTAATTTTATTAGCATGATGTAAGTCTCTAAGAATAGGAATTCAGTAGTGGTCATTGGGTGTAAAAGTCTGATTCTTTTTCTAGATGAATAAATGTTGTTTGGAGCTCTAAGAAATTTATTATAATGGTTTTGCACAACATGATCTAAAAACAGCCATGGATTGAATTGAAAGTTGATTACATGATGAAGCATTGGTGTATAATAGCAAATATTAATAAGTGTCATTATAGAATGACAATGAATCTGCAACAACAAAGCCCTGATCACTCATGAGTGGCAGATTTAATTGCTGTAACCATTTTGTATTGAATTTTTCATAGCTTAAGATGAAATTACCCATTAATATTGTTGGGTTGTGACTGGTTATGAGCTGGAAGCTTATTGTGAGAAATATGTGTGCTATTATGCTGGGACCTTGGGGGTACATACTCAAAAATAATGTTGAGTGTAGTAATTTGATGCTGGAATGTAGTGATTAGGATATATGAGTCAATGTAAATAATTTTGAAGATTGGAAAACTGTAGTTTGAGGCTATTAATATGCCTGTGCCCACTGAATATGTGGAAAAAATCTTGGTTGTATAGTTATGTGATTGGACTAATTTGTGATCCAATATAGATTTTTGTTTCTCATAGGCTTAATAATTATGGTTGTATGATGCTAATTTATTTGTTCAGCTGATATATTTTTGTTATTGAATTAATGCCTCTGACATTCAGTGTTGCTATTTTAATTTTCATTAATTGTGTAGCTGGGGTTGCTTTGTATTTTGTGTTGTGGTTGTTGTGTATTTTCATGATTTGCTTTTGGTCTGTTTTTTGACTTTTGTATCATTCTTCTGATTGGTTTTTATATTGAGTGTTTACATTTTTGTGCTTTTTCATTTTAAATTTCTGATTATTTCCATTGGACTTGAGTCCTCCTTTATATAATCAATGATTGGTGAATCAGAGTTATCATCATCTGTCTTCACTTTTTTACTAGTTTTTTTTGGTAGGTTTTCCTGGCTTTCTCTTGCTTTCTGGTTGAATTGGGTTTGTTAGTTGTATGGCTGTGCTAGGGTTTGTTGGGGTAGGAGTGTCTCTATAATTTCTATGGGTGTCATATTTGTAATAGTATGCTGTGATTTTATCAATTGCACAATCAATTTCGGGCATATATTCATTTGCTTTAGTTGTGTTATTTTTTTCTTGGCTTCCACTTGCTTTTTGGTCATGTTCCTTGGTTTGGAGTTTTTTTTTCTGTGAACAAATCTATGTCTAAATTTGGTACCTCTGCTTTTTTATTATTTCTTTGTGTAGTTTTGTACTGATATCCTTGGCAATGGTTATCATTTCTTCTATTTTCATATTAGTGCTGAAATTTTATTGTTTTGGTGAGTGTGCATTTTGATTTCTAGTTAAGTCCATGGTTTGGACTGTTTACATATTGTGCATTAACATGTCCCCTTGTTGACATGAGTAACACTGTGATTTCAGACCTCTAATATATAGAGTGGGCATTGCTTTTTGATCCAGGATCTGTGTTGGTATAACATCTAGATCAGTATATGGATGCAGTTTTATTCTGAACTCATAAGCTTTACTCATTATTGGTATTGGTGTATCTTCCCGGTATACTATTTTGAACACAATAACTTTGCCAAATGGTTTTATCATTCTTTGAAAGACTTTTTCTTCATATTCCAGGTGGGTGTTCATAATTAATCCTAAAATAGTATTGTGATAGTTTTGGTCTATAGTGATCAGTGAGAAGTTATCCAATGATTTGACTTGTCTTTGAAATCTCCCTCTTCGTGTGATTTCATAAAAATTCAGTATTAGGTACCAGTCATTGGAATTTCTGCAATTTGTTGTATGGTATCCCAGAATACATTTACTGTTT